>CM077445.1:0-215000 GCA_039654765.1 Mylopharyngodon piceus
AGCCATCGAGGCAACAGAAACACTCATCTGCTGTCGTCCGTGTTGGGAGCTCATTACATATCAGTAGATCCTCATGTTGCACCTTCCCAGTTGTATCGTACAAATGCAAGCAACAATGACATCTTTGAAATATCTGTTGATTCATCGATTTGAATGGCAAACAAGGGGCTTGCTCGCACACGATCCAAAAGTTGCGTTTCAATATCATCGCTCATGTCTATAATCCACCTGGAGACAGTGTCGTTGGAGAGT
Source organism: Mylopharyngodon piceus (assembly GCA_039654765.1). Lineage (NCBI taxonomy): Eukaryota > Metazoa > Chordata > Actinopteri > Cypriniformes > Xenocyprididae > Mylopharyngodon > Mylopharyngodon piceus. The sequence goes on from CM077445.1 coordinate 253, forward strand.
GGGATTTCTTTTATTTTGTTAGCAGCACTTTCCCCTAGTACCTCACAGCACATGTCAACTGCACATGGGATAACTAGCTCTTCACCGATATTAAACGATTTCTTAGCATGGGCGATGTGGCCAGCTGCCAGATAACTTGCCTTCAGGGTGCTTTTTGAAGCTGTCGTGAGCGACACAATACTACTTTGTTGTCTTTTAAGTAGGTCTCGCTTTCGTACAAAGTAATCCACAGGTTTACCCACACATGTTGGATGTTTAGTCTGTAGGTGACATTCAAGTTTGGATGGCTTCATGGACTCCTTTGCTAAGACCTCACCACACTCAACACACTGTGGTTTTTCATCCGACGCAGTGAATCCATATTTAATATAGTCTGGGTTGTACTTGCATTGTTTACATTTTGCTGCCTTTGAAGTGGAAGGAGTTCCTGAATCTGCTAACAGGCTGTGGCTGCGTACAGTATAGTAGGTCTGGCATAGCAATGCATTGCAATCTCCTGCACCGTCGTTACCAAGCAATGGGGTAAACAGCTGCTAGCGTCTGTAACATTACGTAAAGAGAGTTGGACCTTGTCCAATAAGAGCCGTTCGCGGCAGCGATAAATTATTGTGATAGGACAGTTTAGAAACAGTGTTAGAAAGTTACGGCAATAATTACATGCAACAATCGAAAATACGATTCGTTGGAGGTCACTGTTTCAATGAGCCTTTTGTGAAGCGCACTTACTGGCTGTGCCGGTGTAACATCGAGAACACAGAGAAAGTCTCACGACCTTCTATAGAACGACCCACTGGTTGAGAAACATTGATTTAGAGTCCTTTTGCATACCAAATATTAAACAGTAGGCTTCAAAGGGTTAATGTTAAACATCTTGCAGATTATGAAAGGGGTATGCCTACTAATGCACTCCAAAACATGCATGTCAGACATCATTAATCAATGTCAGTATAAAAATACTACTTTATTGCTGCGGTCACAACTAGACTTTGGGCATGCAAAGTTTCTTAAGATACTACAATGGCCTGCAGCTTAAAAGTGACGTATTGTTCTTATATTGGTCACATCTTCACGTGCTAGGAATTTGAAGGTCAGCGTTCACCAAACTCGAACTTCAGAACGCAGCTAAATTCCCGAGCCAGACATTTAGACATTTGATTATTCTATTTTACTCTTTACTCTTGAGTTTGGATGAAGGACCCTGGGAAAGGGGCACACCCACAATTGCAACCAAAGTATCTCTAAACTCTTAAAACCTTTATTACCTTTTGGTTTACTTCCATGTAGACGAGACCATTGTACCAGTCGCATTTTAAATGATACCAAACATGACTGTTAATTCACTTGCATTGACAGGACATTATAATCTTTATAAAATCTTTCTAAGTGAGGGAAGAAGTTAAGGGAAGAATGTGTAAATGGGGGAGAAGGAACAAATGTGAAGGAAGGACAGGATGGAAAGAAGCTTTCCCGCAACTTCACTCTGTGGGGTGTGAAGACAAATGGCTGTATGTGTTTGTACTGTCCATATCTCAGGAGATCAAAGTATCTGAGGTTCTGTTTATCTTACAATAACATGCACAGAGTGTATTTAACAGAGTTGTATTTTTATTGTTTGAGTGATTTTATTCTCATTACTGTTATGATATTGTTGAGCTGTGGAAAGTTAATACCCATAAGAGAATGATACAGAGTTTTGCCTACATATGACTTCATGAAACATTATACTTAAATCTTAATATGTACTATTATGAAATCCTCAAAAAACATAACCTTTAACATTGACAATAAGTGTTGTGTTTCTCTCTCTCCAGAGAACAATCCTCTGACAAAATCATCCACGACTATGAAGCCAATTGAAGAAGGAATGGAAGATGATGTTTTCGAATCTGAATCCCCCACTACCTCCCAGAACATTGGCAGGAGCCCCAGAGAAGACATGTAAAGCGTGTTTTATCACCCCACGCTCTTAGACTTTTGCATTTCACTGTACATTCTATAGAAATTAATGTACGATTAATTGAAAAGGAAAAGAATTCAGGCTCACGCTCAGATTACACAGTTCTGCATAGAGAGACCCCTGACTAAATGAGATTTGTTCTAGTATTACAGAATTATCTTTTAATTTACATTGGATACTATCACATTTAAAATAATATAGTCCTGCTTTAGTAGAGTTTGTTTAAAGAAAGCAAAAGAAATACCTGTCACAATTTAAAAGAGGGCCTATTATGCCCTTTTATAAAGTCTTGATGTTGTTTTTGGGCTCTACTAGAACAAGTTTTTATTCTTAAATGTTAATTATTTTCCTCATATTCTCCATTGTTGCAGCTCCTCTCTTCCCAGTCTGTCAGTAACACTCTGTTCAGTTCCTGTCTCTATGAAGCTCCTCCTTCTGAAAAGCACAATGTGCTCTGATTGGTCAGCTGGACCAGTGTTGTGATTGGTCAAGGGCTTCCAGCATGTTTGGGAAATGTCCCGTCTCTTATCACAACTGCCAGTTTCAACACACTACTAACTCAACCAGGCCCTGCCCGTTTATTTTGCATATGCCTAATTAAAGCTGCAGGTCTAAGTTTTGCCTCTTTGTCACTATCTCTGTTGGAAACCTGCAATAGCAGTTATTTGTGGAATTATCATCTTTACATGGGTTGTGCACCGACACGACTCCTCAGCGCGGATTAATCTAATGTTTGCTGTCAGTCACCACACTGGTGGATACTGTACTTTGGAATCACAGATTGTAGTCTTGGAAGCATGACCAAAGTAAGAATTTTCACCGCAAAATGTCATCTGAACAAGCAAGTAACAAATCTGCCACTTTTGTTCTGACGAACTGAGAAAAAAACAATAAATTGCACAGCCAATGGTGATTAAATCTAATGATCGTTTAGTTCGGATCACATCAAACTGTGCAAACTATTATTATTGTTATACTTTGTTCTCAAATTGTTAATGTTAACAACATCAGCATTGTGTGACTATGTGTATTTAGTGTGTATTAGCGCTACCTGTAGATTTCAATTTCTGTAGCCACTCCGCAGTCCGAAGTCCGAAGTCTTTTGCTTTTGACTACAGGTGGATCTCCAGTTGTCATTGATGATTGTCATTTGGACCTTTCTGGATTACAATCCGCCATCGAAATGATAAGTTTAATTATTGCAACGGATCATTTATAAAGGCTATAAATGATCCATCACCAGCAGCATCCTCCACATGCCGTTTTACCCTACTAGCTGGGACTCGTTCTCTATGTAAATAGACATGTCGTAATGATGCAAAGATGAACGGCGGCATGCTCGAATTTCCCGCGGAAACCCACCAGTACCATCCGGATTAGGAAACATTATTACAAGCTTACCGTTGTGAATCGGGCTAAGGTAAGGAGATAGTTTTGAACACTGGCTGCTTATGTACTTGCACAAAAATTGATTTTGGATCATTTTAACCAAAAAAAGTTACGGAATGCAGCTTTAAATGAGGAATATTGTGACGTGTTTGTTCCCGAAAGAAAACTCAAGACTACAATGAAGGAGTTTCAGGGAGTTCAGTTGTTCAGAAACAGTGACTCTGATATAGAGAATAACTCCCGCTGGAGAGACTTTGTGCTTTGTAAATCTGCAGAGCTTTTGATGCTCAAACAGCAACATTACACACTAAAAAAAGATGAACATGGAAAAAAAGCAGAATAGGACTCCATTAAATTATTCGGAACAGGATTTAGGATTCTTTTTTGTTGTTGATGTTTTTATTCTTTATGGTTTTATTTTGAATTTTGCTGAGACATGCTTACAATGAGTTAACTACAATTTGCTAATTGTGTGATTAAGTGTGGGGCAACAGAAGTACATGCTTTTCCTCAATAAATGTATCACCTTTTTTCATGAGAGCTTATTCAGTGAAAATGAATTAGATGCAGCTTTACATGGGTGGTTAAAGAACCTAAAAGGTTATTGCAAGCATCAGATGGCATAGCTGTATTAATCTACATGTAAAACTAACAGTGTTGACTCCTTCCATCAGTAAGACTGGTACCAAATTTATCTGATACAGTTTTAATGTACATGTACCATGTGCATTTCCCAAGTCATGTTTTCTTGTGTGATGCGTTAACAGTCAATATTATGTTAAAATGAATTGTATTAAGACACTTTAGCAAATATGTGGATTACATCTTTTCTCACACCAGTTTAAATTAGTGCATTTGATTTGATCATATAATGAACTAAATGAAGAATGGGTCACTTAGTGTTAAGCAATGGTGAAGTGTTACATTGGATTCATTGAATGTCTGGTTTTAAAGCTAAATGTTTTTTTTTCTGTGATAATTGTAATGTGACTTGTGTTTTTAAAGTCATACAGATACTTGAAATCACTTTTTTAAATTAAAGTTTGGCACTACAGACATGCGTTTGTTTACTTCAGTATTCCATTATTGCTTTTTTCTAACATAATAATGGCTGTGCTTAACATTATGTGATTCACAATCACTCAAGGAACAGAAACAAAACACTACTGAAAGATTAAAATAATAATTCAGGTGAACACTGCTTATGATCTAATATTCAAGCTCAGAAGACGACATTGTTAATTGTTCTCATTTTAAGAAAATTTTAATATCACACTGTATATTGTTTCTGATTCCCATTGATGAAGATCAGTCTCACATCATTCAAATATACTGTAGTAACTCCTGTGTACACTGTGCTGTCAAAAACAATACCTTGTAGAAAATATTGTGCCTCGCACACCCAAATCATTTAAAATATTGGATAAAAGTCCAATATGAACTCGAAAAAATGTATAAATCTCACACACTACTTACACTTGCATCATAACAAAATATTATTAGCTTAGGAATGTTTTGGTCAATCGACCTTCCTCAGGCTTACTGTACACAAAGAAGGTCGATTGACTGAAACATTGCTAAGCTAATAAAATTTTGTAATGTTAAAGTCAGCATAAAAGGGAAGTTGCGCTCTTCTTTTGTGACGTATATCCGAGTGAAACAGATATAGGAACAAGAACAAATGTAGGGCGGGGCTTGATTTTGTCCGTGGGGAATTGATTGGATGGTTGTGGTTTGCTATTGGTGGATCTCATGTGAGTGACAGGTTGCCCCACCCTCATCATCAGAGAAGAGATGTCGCTGCAAGAGGGAGGGTAAGTTATTTTGATTCAAGATTATGAGACATGAATTTAAATCAATAATGATAATTTAACATGGATAAATAATTTAGACTAAACACTGCAATATATTATGTTTAAAAAATAAGAATTGTCAGTTTTGATTTCATGGTGACTTTAAGATTAAGTAGTGTGCTGTATTTATACTTTTTTTTTTCTTCGAGGAAAATGCCTTGAAAGCCCTGCTTTGGATAAAAGTGCCTGCTAAATGTATACATGTAAATGTTTTACACTGTATTTCAAAGACAATAATGTGCAAACTACAACAATATCAGCTAAACAGCCAGGGACACTTGACTAAATGCTGCTTGAATCTCTACCACTTTTCCCTACTAAAATGTCAGGTCTTTACTTGTGATTAAATGATTTTAAAAGATGTAGAGGAGGTGAGGGTGATAAAAAAAAGAAAAGAAAAAAGAAAAGAAACTGAATTGTGAATAATAATTACTGTACTGTTTATGTAGATTGTTTCTGTCCACCAGTCAAAGTAATCTATAAAGATCTGACTGAGAGAAATCCTGATTTACTCTTGTCATTTAGAATGAACCATCATCACCATATTAGCTGTTGAAGTCCTGTGTATAAAGGATACATATGGTGGAGAATGCGGGCATGAGTTGAGCCTGGCGTAGGATTCAGACAGTGCACTGGGCAGATGAGAAACAACAAGAAAATGGAGAAGGCCCTGACCGGCATTCTGCAGGCTCAAACCACACTGAATGCAGCAGTCACCGAACTCTGCCAAAGAACAGAAGCACAGGGTAGGAGACCCCAAGATTATCTGACCAAAATGGCTAAAGAAGATGATATTGAAACCTACCTCGATCTCTTTGAAAAAACGGCCCAACAGGAGAGATGGCCCTAGGCAGACTGGGCGAACCTGATACTCCATTTTCTAACTGGAGAAGCAAAGAAGGCTTTCCGTGATCTCACCATTCATGAGGCAACCAATTTTGAAGTGGTCAAGAGAGCGATTCTCACCCAATGTGGGTTCACCCTACCTGCCAAGGCCCAGTGTGTCCATAGCTGGGAGTACCATGCAACACTTACAGCCCAGGCTCAAGTAACCATGTTAACCTGCATTGTGAGGAGCTGGCTGGAGGAAGGAGATGGGCTACCTGCTGTAGAGAGAGTAGTGAGAGTAGTGCGTAGATGGCCTGCATGCAGATGTCAAAAAGTATGTGGCGAAAACAAGGGCCACAAAACGTAGATGCCTTAATTACGCTCCTAGAAAATCACCAGATGAACCGTGAGCTTGTTAAAGCCTGAAGTAAACAAAACCCCCTTTTGGAAACAAGAGCGAGAGCCCACTAAGTACCACCCCGAAACGGCCCAAACAAGACGCCTAAAAGCCCAAGGAAACTGGAAAGATAAGAGGCCTCTGCGAAATTCTGTTGCGTTCCGATGGTCCACATGTGGAAGGGTTAGGCCCGGGACTGCCCAGGCAGAGAGGAGCTCATGTCCACGGCCAGTGCTTCAGAATTATCAAGGCTTCCATGCCATTTCTTTACCAACTGTTAGTTATTTTGATTCAAGATTATGAGACATGTCCTGGTCGGCCGAGACTGCCAAGCATTTTCTGTCTACTGGACAGACCGAGTTGGAGAGGGGAAGAGCCAGAAGGTGTGCAGATACCGGAGGACACAGAATCTCATGAAGTATTTTCTGAATTTCCCGCAGCAAAGATCCTCCCGGGAGGAAGGCTGGGACGGTTCGGCACTGCTTAACTGCAAGACAAGGGTTTATGCAGGTATATGTACACGTAAAATGATCGGTTGGGTTAGAAGCAACATAATATGTATTTTATTTGTTCTCTGACAGAGCACACAGCCTCAACTGAATGCGCTGAACCTCTCACTGAACAGTGCGACGCAGAGAGAGGTGCGCCTGCGGCAGGACAGCAAGATCTCATGCTTGCACCCAGTTTTACTCCTCCAGGTCCTACTCCTACATCTGGCGTTACAACAACTTTGCACCGGCCGGAGGCAATTACCAAACTCGTTCCGCGTGTGTATCACACCAATGTACATATTTTGCGACAGCAAATCAAAGTTATTAATTATGAAGGCTATATTCAAAATAAACTCAAAAAAACCCGGTGTACTTCTTTTAAACATCTGCACACTGGGAAACCAATCCCTATTAAAGGAATAATAAGCTGTAAAACAAAAGCAGTCGTTTACCTTATAACATGCCCCTATGGTAAATCATACGTTGGTAAAACAACTCGCGAGTTAAAAACGCGCATTGCTGAGCATCGTAGCACAATTCGATGTAGAAACATGAACTACCCATTGGCTGCACATTTTGTTGAGTCTAACAATCCCATTGCCTCTCTATGTTATGGAGGTATTGAGAGAGTTCCTTTACCGAGGAGAGGTGGGGATCTTGATCGTATTTTACTCAAACGTGAAGCTTACTGGATACATAAATTAAGAACTCTTGCTCCTTACGGTCTGAATGTTGACTGTGATCTAAGTTGTTTTCTATGAATGGGATTATTAACTTTTTCTTCCCAATTGCAAAGTGTCAGCTGATGCAAGCTTGGCTAACGTGACCTGCCCAAACTAACGCTATACGCTTGATATTCATTATTAAGGGTATGTTTACACGACAACGATGTCATAAAAATGGAAAAGATTTTCCTTTGCGTTTTTCACATACAGATGACAACGTTGTCAAAAACAATCCCCGCTCACAAGGATCCACGAAAATTATTAAAAACGCTGTGTTATGCTGCCAGGCCAGTAGCTGGCGATGTCACTTTGTAAAGTAACACTACACGCCTACAGACTGAACACATAATACGCATGCGCGTGATGTCACCGTGTTCACAAATTCATGTTTTTGTAGTTTACATGGAGACGATAATGGTATCGTTTTCAAAAACGTGCACTTTGAATACGTTTTCATAAGTTCGCGTTTTCTGGCAAAACACTGTTGTCATACAAATGAATGGCCAAAACGCATAAAAAGTTTTCTGTGTTTAGTTCAAAACAGTGTCGTGTAAATGGCCCCTGAATCTTAAATTATAATCATTACTGTACACTTATTAAATAAAGAGGTGGATATTAAATAATTATTTGAGTTGTAATTATTTTATTGTCCTACTTGAAGATGAGATTTAAGTAAAGCTTCTGCTAATAAAAAGTTCATTACACTGTAGAAAACAATCAACCATTGCAACAATAATACAATAAGAATGTTATATTATTATTATTAATATATTTTATTAATGTTTCATTTATAACATTAAAATTTGGATAATATTCTAAATAGCAGACTCCACCCTCTCAGTAGTGGATCTAATGCAGATCTGGTGGACAGTAATGTCCTATAAAATTAAAATCTTTACTGTGTCTTTCCTGGGAATTTTCTGTCAGTTCCTCTAAATTTCAAGATAATTTTCATTACTACTGGAGCTGCCAGTTTGCTAAGTTTCAAATGATTATTAAACAGTAAGCACAAACTATGCAAAAGCGGCAGTCCTTCCGGCACACTCAGTGTCTGAATTCACTCACTCCCTCAAGTGAACTATATTAGTGGACTAATGTAGGGAATAGTGAATGAGGGTATAGGAGGCGATTTCAAACACAGCTACGTTTTTTCATTTAGGTCTAAATGAAAAAACGAATGAAACAGGTGGCGAACATACTCAGTAACCATGGAAGGTTACTGAGTATGTTCGCCACCTGTTTCATGGTTAGTTTCTTGTACAGCCCTGCCTCTTTAGTTTGTACTGTATTAATAATAATAATAATAATAATTCATAATTCATTACATTTAGATAGAGCTTTTCTCTGTACTCAAAGCACTTTACATGGAAGGGGGGGATCTCCTCAACCACCACCAATGTGCAGCATCCACCTGGATGATGCGATGGCAGCCATATTGCGCCAGAACGCCCACCACACACCAGCTTATTGGTGGAGAGGAGACAGAGTGATGAAGCCAATCAGTATATATATGGGGATGATTAGGAGGCCATGATGATGGACAGAGGCCAATGGGCAAATTTGGCCAGGATGCCGGGGTTACACCCCTACTCTTTTTTGAAGAACATCCTGGGATTTTTAATGACCACAGAGAGTCAGGACCTCGGTTTAACGTCTCATCCGAAGGACGGTGCTTTTTTTGACAGTACAGTGTCCCCATCACTATACTGGGGCGTTAGGACCCACACAGACCACAGGGTGAGCGCCCCCTACTGGCCTCACTAACACACATTATTCTTTACTATAGCGTGTAAGGCTGTTATGATTTCCCCTACGCGCCATGATTTTGGTAGGCCTTCTTTGTTAGGGTTAGGGTTAATAATAAAAGTAAACTGCTGCAATTAAGATCCACTTCTCCTCACCTTGCCTGCCCCGCCATAACGGAATACAGGACCTAAAAAGTAATTTGGATTCAGCAGCAGTCTCCCTGCACCCTGAGGACCAACTTATGTCCCTTTATCAAGGGGGTTGTTCGCTGGAATGAGGGCAAGTTGAAGATGTGCTTTTGGAGTGGGCTGGATGACCACCTCCACAGGATGTTGCCCATGGGAGATACCAGTAGCTCGATCCTCCAATATTGTGACTGGTTCTCCCCTAAGGCCGTGTGTCCACTAAAGTGCTGGATCAAACTGCTACACTACCTGACTCCTGAGCCTCTTCCTTCCTTCAGTCCTGCTCAAACCATTCATGTTCTAATATATGCTCTAACGTTGGTTTGTTGGATTCATAATATTGCAGGCAATGCTTTATCAGATCACAGCATTCTGTACAAGTTTTCAAAGAGGAAAGAGCTGGTTAGTCATGTATGCTATTTATGACCATGTGGCACATGAATGCTGTCATGTACGAAAATAGCTTCTAAAATGCATAGTATTTAGTACTGCATTCAATTTTAAACAAAATCTCCTGTCATCAATACAGTAGTTATCCATTGATCATTTTTAGGTGTTCCAACTATCCCCTTTTATATTCAGTGGTTAAACTCCCTGAGATTTTGCCAAGGCTTTGTGTGTGTTTAACGGTGTTATTGTTGTTGTGTGCTGTGGTCTCACCATTGGATACAATCGAAGCACGTTTCCCAGATTCTTGAAGAACACTTATGGGCTGGTCTCCGCTCACCATGTCTAAAAGCACTCTACCCAGAGACCAGACTGTTGATTGGACCGCCAATTCACGACCTGAGTTGAAAGGAAGAGATCATTTCATTTGCTAAAGTCATCTGTGAGCCATTAGTCTACTAGTAGATTACATTTGAGAGAATCTATAAAAACTATAATGGCATCCAATCCAACACAATAAATTCCAGTTGTATACAATAAGATTGAATCATGTACAATATCTGACATATTATGGCCAAGTCAACTCACCAATAGAGGTCTTAAAAAGTTCACTACAGCCAAAGTCTATTAATTGGAGCAGCAGCGTCTCTGTGTTGACCAGGATGTTGTCCGTCTTGATGTCATTGTGGAAGACGCCCTGGTCAATGCAGTGTTTGGCTGCAAGCACTGCTTGGCGCATTAATCCACGTGCCACAGTTTCATCAAGGACACCTCTGTTGCGCATGATGAAACTGAGCAAGGTCTCACACGGATACGGATACTCCATAATTATGATGTGCTGTTTTGGCATATCAAACCAATCCAACATTTGTACAATGTGAGGGCTTTTTGGAGGTTTGCGCATCAGCAGATTCACAGCCACTTCTGCAAGCAGAGGTTCGGTAGACCCTGGCTAGAGAAACAGGTTTGACAAAAGATTAGCTGTGACCTTTCACTTTTATATTGAAACAGCAGAGTATTTGGCATTTTAATTCTATTTTTCCATTACAAATTATATTATCAGCATGACCATTTTTCAACATTTTAAACTAGATTTTCAATGTGGTCGCAGACTTTTGGACCCAAATGCGTATTAAAAGTAAATATGTTTATTGAAAAAGATGCATGTATTAATCTTGCCAACTTACCAAATTAATAAATTTGTCCCTGCTCCTCTTATGTAGAAATTTGATAGCAACCTGCAAAAAGACAAATAGTTTTAAAATCATTTTGATCTAAATAATCTGCAATTATCTATATGTTACATTTCAAAAATAAATAAAGAAAGAAAGAGAAAAACGAGAATAAAATGAAGAGAAATTAAAGCAAGAGTGGATTACCATCTGGTTATCAAATCTACGTATCCCTTTACACACAGTCCCAAAGCCTCCACTTCCCAGCAATTCTTTCACTTCATAAAAGGAGGAAAATGATCCTGAAAAAACATGCAAATAGAACAGATTATGATTCCTACATAACGTGCCTCAAAAGAACTAGATCCATCAGAATGCTAATATTGAACAGGGAATTAGACAAGTAGCATAAATACTTACTAACTAGGCACAAATGTGAATTAATGACAGTTGACTCACCTGTAGCTGGCCAAAAACCAGACGGACCTGGGACAGGCTCTACATCAAGGGTATATGCACCTGGGGTGAGTTTTGGCTCAGGATCAGCCAAATCCACGCCAGGTGTCATTTCAAGAGTGGATGAACCTGGGACGAATTTTGGCTTAGGATCGGCCAGACCCATCTCAGGTGTCAGTTCAAGACTGGATGAACTGGGAACAGGCATTACCTCGTGACTGGATGGTCTCGGGACAGATGTTAACTCTGAAACAAGATAGGATGGACCTGGATCAAGCGTTAACTGTGAATCGAGGCTGACTGAACCTGACTGGGAATCAGCTGGATCCTGGTTAGCCACTGGTTCCAGACTGGATGGACCTGGGACAAGTGACGGCTCAGGATCGTCTGGATAAGGGTCAGATGTCCGCTCGAAATAAGATGGACCTGGATCAGTTAACACCCAAGAGAGGCCAGATATACGTGGCTGGAGATCTGCTGGATCCATTGGGTTAATTCCGCATGGATCTGAGCCCACTTTGTTGTCCTCGTAACAACAAAGAGTGGACTTTATAGTCCTCCATGCACGTCGGAAGAATGCCCTGATGTCTTTCTTAGTGCTCCTTTTTGTTTGTTTTCCTAAAAAAAAAAGAAATTGAAAAGTAAATGAAATCACGCCATGCTAAGTTCAGACAGAACAAGGACTTCTAAGGAAAATCATGTTAAGGCAATAAAACGGCAAAATGTGATGGACTTATAATAGCTTGTGATTGTGACATGGGATACAGTAGAGAATCCAAAAATCATTTTTATATTAACGGTTGTTTCTTTTTTTGATACGACCTTGACACTGTCCCAGTTTGCCACTGCTCCCTTTATAAACATATCACTACAACTCACACAAACAAATACCTTTTAAATTGTCCCTTAAAAATAAAATAAGAATTATACTAAAAAAACAAACACAATAGAATTAGATCCCTGCATGCTAAATCTTGAATACTAATAAAAGGGAACAAATACTTAACTAGACACAAATGTCAAACAGCAGACTAGGGCAAAAGTAAAAATACAACTATAACGAAAGTAGTGACAGTAGACTAATAATGACAGTAGACTTACCAACAGCTTCCGTTATCCCAGAATCCAGAGTGGATGGACCGGAGACAGAAAATGGCTCCGGATCAGTCCAATTAGTGTTAAGTGTCAGCCAACCGAGACTGAATAAAACTGGCATGAGATCTTCTGACTCCTGTTGAGCCACTGGCTCTTCGGTAAACGAATCTGGGGCCACTTTGTTTTCCCTTTGAAAGCTGAAGACAGCACGCTTAACAGCCCTCCATGTTCGGCAGAAGAACGTACACATGCCTTTCTTCTTCCTTTTTTTTGTTCGGTTTTTAGCAAACCATAAGTCAAATACTGAGAAAAGACATCATGAAGAAATAATACAATTGTTAGGTGAGACAACTGGTAAAGTGGGATGCTTAAGCGTAATCGTCTGAAAAAAGGATTAGACAAAATAGCATAAATACTAGGCACATATGTGAAATGGCACACAAGGGGAAAACAATACAACTAAATATTAGGGCTGGGACGATACAACTATCTCCCGATTCAATACTATCACGATACTGGGGTGCCGATATGATATGTATTGTGAAGGACTAAAATAAAGCAATTTAATATGAATTAATATCGATTCTGGAATAAAAAAAATAGACTTTAAAATCATAAAAAATGGCGATAGGTTAATCAATTTTTTCCCCAGCCCCACTGGTTCTAGTACTGACAGGAGAATAATAAAGACCATAGACTCACCAAAAGCTGGCCCTAAACCAGATGGACCTGGGATCTCAGAATCCAGTGCAGATGGACCCGGGACAGGTGATGGCTCCAGATCAGCCTGACTTGAGTCAGGTGTCAGCTCAATACTGTAAAGGCTTGATACAGGTGTTATCTCAAGAATGGATGATCCTGAGACAAACATCAACACTGGATCTAGAGTCAGCTCTGGACCTGTAACAGATGATGGCTCCGGATCTGCCGGATCACCCTCAGGTGTCAGCTCAAGATTGGATATATCTGAGACAGACATCAACTCCAGAATGCATGGACCTGAGACAGATGATTGCTCCGGATCAGCCGGATTGCTCTCAGGTGTCAGCTCAAGACTGGATATGTCTGAGAGAGATGACAGCTCAGGACCTGCCAGGTCGGCGTTAACTGGCGGCTCAGTACCAGATGAACATGGTATTGATAAAGCCCATTCGAGGCCAGATAAATCTGGCTGGACATCCGTGTTATCGCTGCATGGAAATGGGGTCACAATATCATCCCCATTGCAACAGAGAATGTAAAGCTTTATAGCCTTCCCTATTCTCCGTAAGAATGCACAGATGCCTTTCTTCTTCTTCTTCTTCTTCTTCTTCTTCCTTTTCTTTTGTTTTTCTAAAGAAAGGTGAAAACATTACCACAAGAAACTGTTAGTCAAATACTGAGGCTAGACATCATGAAGAAAGAAGAACATTAGATGAACACAGTTAGGTGAGACAACTAGTGAGAACTACTATTGTCAAAAATAGCGATATTTCGATATGCATCGATACTGACATTTCTGAAACGATTCCAAAACTCCTTTTCTGCAGTATCCATACACTAATACCAGCTGCGCGTTCTCACTTTTCTCTCCGACGGCGAAGTGACACACACCCGCCTCCTCTCACGGTGCGTATCCGCTGGCACGGAGCAGAGCGAGCGTTTTCAGTTGATTCTTATGGAAGTTGAGCTTCACGCTCACATGCTTCATGCCAGTGGACACGTACCATCACTCGTCTCATTCGCTGCGGTTGGATATTGCTTGCTTTGCATAATTTTACTCATTCCCACAGGTTTCGCGCTCACACCAAAAGTGTGTGCACCACTGATCTTTATAAGTAGCGCTCTCATAAAGCCGTCTCTCAAAACACCTCGCGAGTACCAAATTGACTTTTCGTGGCGTATTGCGCTCAAAGTTTTACTTGCCCTGCCAAAATTTTCACTGGCCCCACCACAAAAAAAGTAATAAATAAATAAACTAAATAAAATAGGCCTAGTTATTGTCTTCGTTGTTTTTGTTTAACAATTAAAATATTGTTTAAAAAAAGACAAGTAAACTGTCATTAATAAAATCAGAACAAGTAATCAAATTATGAGCAACAGCACAAATACAATAGAACAAACATACAAATAAAATACAAAAACACTTTTCATGTTTTTCAGGTAAGTCTAACAGTAATTTTCAGTTAGAGGAAATGAATAATCAAATGTAAAATAGCACTGTATAGTCTTCACAGTATAAATTAAATACACATTAATCCTTATTAAAGTTACAAAAAGTTTTTCAGTCAAGAGCAGTGAGTGATTTTTTCTTTGTCCTTTGCCATTTGATTAACATTAAAACAAAGACAGAAGCAGGTTTATTAGGCTGCTGTCACTTTAAGAGCTGCACGCATCCAATATACTGTTAAGCATGCGTTTTATTTCTTAACTGTTTATGTGCACTTGAGATAAAACAGACTGTTTAGTAGGATACTTGCGAAGACCGCCATTTTTTGCCGTAATTTTGTGTGAATATGTCCATTCAAGTGCAAGACGACGTGAAAGAGAGCTCAATTCAGCATTCGCGCGCTGTCTGAGAAGCGGCTTTCTGAGCACACGCTTCGGATGGGTGCACTCACAAAACTTCTCACACTATCACACTATTATTGAGTTTCACCCCTTCTTGCACTTGAATATTTAAATTGGCAAGGCTTAAAAACACGTGCAAATGATAAACTTTCATCCTTATTGTCGAAACCTGCCCTCTGCTGAAATAAAAGATGTAACTTTCCTCTGCCTCGTCTATAAGCAAGGACTAAAATAAAGAAATTTAGCATGAATTACGATCGATTCTGAAATAAAAAAAATTGATTTTAAAAACGTAAAAAAAAAAAAAAAAATTGTGATAGATGAATCGATTTTTTTCCCCAGCCCCGCTAGTTCTATTACTGACAGTAGAATAATAAAGACCATAGACTCACCAAAAGCTGGCCCTAATCCAGATGGACCTGGGATCTCAGAATCCAGTGCAGATGGACCCGGGACAGGTGATGGCCCCGGATCAGCCTGACTCGCGTCAGGTGCCAGCTCAATACTGTAAAGGCTTGGTATCTCAAGACTGGATGATACTGAGACAAACATCAACTCTGGATCTAGAGTCAGCTCTGAATACAGGATCTGTGGACCTGTGACAGATGATGGCTCCAGATCAGCCTCAGGTGTCAGCTCAAGACTGGATACATCTGAGACAGACATCAACTCCAGGATGGATGGAGCTGAGACAGAAGATTGCTCCGGATCATCCGGATCGCTCTCAGGTGTCAGCTCAAGACTGGATATATCTGAGAGAAATGAGAGCTCAGGATCGGCCGGATCGGCGTTAACTGGCAGCTCGATACCAGATGGACATGGATCGATTGATAACGCCCATTCAAGGCCAGATAAATCTGGCTGGACATCCGTGTGATCGCTGCATGGAAATGGGGTCACAATATCATCCCCATTGCAACAGACAATGTAAGACTTTATAGCCTTCCCTATTCTCCGTAAGAATGCACAGATGCCTTTCTTCTTCTTCTTCTTCTTCTTCTTCTTCCTTTTCTTTTGTTTTTCTAAAGAAAGGTGAAAACATTACCACAAGAAACTGTTAGTCAAATACTGAGGCTAGACATCATGAAGAAAGAAGAACATTAGGTGAACACAGTTAGGTGAGACAACTAGTGAGAACTAGTGTTGTCAAAAATAGCGATATTTCGATATGTATCGATACTGACATCTGAAACGATTCCAAAACTCCTTTTCTGCAGTATCCATACACTAATACCAGCTGCACGTTCTCACTTTTCTCTTCTCTCCGACGGCGAAGTGACACACACCCGCCTCCTCTCACGGTGCGTATCCGCTGGCACGGAGCAGAGCGAGCGTTTTCAGTTGATTCTTATGGAAGTTGAGCTTCATGCTCACATGCTCCATGCCAGTGGACACGTACCATCACTCGTCTCATTCGCTGCGGTTGGATATTGCTTGCTTTGCATAATTTTACTCATTCCCACAGGTTTCGCACTCAAACCAAAAGTGTGTGCACCACTGATCTTTATAAGTAGCGCTCTCATAAAGCCGTCTCTCAAAACACCTCGCGAGTACCAAATTGACTTGGTTTTCGTGGCATATTGCGCTCAAAGTTTTACTTGCCCTGCCAAAATTTTCACTGGCCCCACCACAAAAAAAGTAATAAATAAATAAACTAAATAAAATAGGCCTAGTTATTGTCTTCGTTGTTTTTGTTTAACAATTAAAATATTGTTTAAAAAAAGACAAGTAAACTGTCATTAATAAAATCAGAACAAGTAATCAAATTATGAGCAACAGCACAAATACAATAGAACAAACATAAAATAAAATACAAAAACACTTTTCATGTTTTTCAGGTAAGTCTAACAGTAATTTTCAGTTAGAGGAAATGAATAATCAAATGTAAAATAGCACTGTATAGTCTTCACAGTATAAATTAAATACACATTAATCCTTATTAAAGTTACAAAAAGTTTTTCAGTCAAGAGCAGTAAGTGATTTTTTCTTTGTCCTTTGCCATTTGATTAACATTAAAACAAAGACAGAAGCAGGTTTATTAGGCTGCTGTCACTTTAAGAGCTGCACGCATCCAATATACTGTTAAGCATGCGTTTTATTTCTTAACTGTTTATGTTCACTTGAGATAAAACAGACTGTTTAGTAGGATACTCACCGAGACCGGCATTTTTTGCTGTAAATTTATGTGAATATGTCCATTCAAGTGCAAGACGACGTGAAAGAGAGCTCAATTCAGCATTCGCGCGCTGTCTGAGAAGCGGCTTTCTGAGCACACGTTTCGGATGGGTGCACTCACAAAACTTCTCACACTATCACACTATTGAGTTTCGCGCCTTCTTGCACTTGAATATTTAAATTGGCAAGGCTTAAAAACACGTGCAAATGATAAACTTTCATCCTTATTGTCGAAACCTGCCCTCTGCTGAAATAAAAGATGTAACTTCCCTCTGCCTCGTCTATAAGCAAGGACTAAAATAAAGAAATTTAACATGAATTACGATTGATTCTGAAATAAAAAAAAAAATTGATTTTAAAATCGTAAAAAAAAAAATTGTGATAGATGAATCGATTTTTTTCCCCAGCCCCACTATTTCTATTACTGACAGTAGAATAATAAAGACCATAGACTCACCAAAAGCTGGCCCTAATCCAGATGGACCTGGGATCTCAGAATCCAGTGCAGATGGACCCGGGACAGGTGATGGCCCCGGATCAGCCTGACTCGCGTCAGGTGCCAGCTCAATACTGTAAAGGCTTGATACAGGTGTTATCTCAAGAATGGATGATCCTGAGACAAACATCAACTCTGGATCTAGAGTCAGCTCTGAATACAGGATCTGTGGACCTGTGACAGATGATGGCTCCAGATCAGCCTCAGGTGTCAGCTCAAGACTGGATACATCTGAGACAGACATCAACTCCAGGATGCATGGACCTGAGACAGATGATGGCTCTGGATCAGCCGGATCGCTCTCAGGTGTCAGCTCAAGACTGGATATGTCTGAGACAGACATCAACTCCAGGATGGATGGAGCTGAGACAGAAGATTGCTCCGGATCATCCGGATCACTCTCAGGTGTCAGCTCAAGACTGGATATATCTGAGAGAAATGAGAGCTCAGGATCGGCCGGATCGGCGTTAACTGGCAGCTCGATACCAGATGGACATGGATCGATTGATAACGCCCATTCAAGGCCAGATAAATCTGGCTGGACATCCGTGTGATCGCTGCATGGAAATGGGGTCACTATATCGTCCCCATTGCAACAGACAATGTAAGACTTTATAGTCTTCCCTATTCTCCGTAAGAATGCACAGATGCCTTTCTTCTTCTTCTTCTTCTTCCTTTTCTTTTGTTTTTCTAAAGAAAGGTGAAAACATTACCACAAGAAACTGTTAGTCAAATACTGAGGCTAGACATCATGAAGAAAGAAGAACATTAGGTGAACACAGTTAGGTGAGACAACTAGTGAGGACATTTAAAGCTGTTTTCCTAATAGACCTATTTTGTGTTTGCAAACAGCGATGACGTTCTTCTGTTGGCAGAAAATGACAGTTCTGCAGTAGCACTCTGTGGAAGCCATGGAATAAAAGGATAAAAAATGTAATTGCGAGTTTAAATTTCTCTTTTAAATCTTTTAAATTTAATTTTAAATCATCTCTAGTTCAAACATTATTGCTAATTATGGCTAATACATTATGTCCCCTATGAACTGTATATGTGAATATTTTGTAAATCTATTGTTTACATCAATGCTTTAACAGTAGACTAATCATTGCAGGTTTCATCAGCTCAGTCTGTGGCTTGCAACGGCGATATTCTCTAAAAATCTTTTTTGTATTCCGCTTCTGACATCTAAAAGCATTTTTCTGTTCTTATTCCATGGATTTTGCCCGTTTTCCTGCACTTGTTACCACTGTTTTTCTGCCACTACAATGCCCGCGCAGCTGCAAGTGATGTAGCTGTGACGTCTGCTCCCAAATAATCTATTCCAGCGCCCCAATTACAACCACCCACACATAAACACAAACACCTGCTTTCTTTTTCATTTTTTCCCGTAAAATAAAAATTACAGCTATACAGTAGTGGACAAAAGTAATGTCCAGGCCTAGGAAAATTGACATCTTCACTCCTTATTTAAATATTATTAACAATATGTTAAAGATTTTGTAATCGTATTGCGTAGTTGTGCTTTGAGTCGATTGTTTTATTTGTGATAATAACACAATGACATTTTTTTTCCAGGCTGTCATACAAAGAAACGCATGCAAAAACAGCAGAGAACCAACCAAATATTGATAACTGTTTATGTTGTAGTCATTGTATGATTTTTCCTGTCAGCTTTTTGTTTTTCTATGCAATTGTTTTTGCATAGTAAAATAAAACCTGTAGCTGTAGTTTGCCTTTTTCGACAAATAATTGTTGATAAATACCTTAACCAAGGTTAGTTTTTTGTTCTTCCCACAAATTTTAAATATTTAAAAAAATAGTTTCCTCATATTTTGAGGAAATAACCCATCTGGACATCACTTTGGCCACTACTGTGTATATATACAAAAGCTACAATCACAAAATTAACAGCAAAGAAAAAGAGCAACCAGCATTTTTCCAAGGTTTTTTTTTTTTTTTAAACTTAAAGGTAAAGGTCTTTTTAGGATTATACTGTACTAGATTAAATCCATATACGTTATGAAAAAGATTTTCACTGTTTTTATTATTACAGCTTTATTTATAATTATTAAAGTTATTAATTCCATAATATTTCAGCTACATGAAAAAATACTATAGTAATTCACAGTAAATACTATAGTGTTTTTGAACCATACTATAGTGAAGTACTTTAATTTGTTTTAGTAATTCTATAGTTGCTGTGATAATATAACAACTATAGTAATATAAACAAATTACTTTACCCATACTAAGTTTTCTACAACTACAGGGTATATTATACTACAATATACACTACAGTTTACTGTAGTAAAAACTAAAATACACTACAGTATTTATTACAGTTTATCAGTTCACTATAGTTAATACTACAGTATGCTGTAGCATTCATTAACAAAGTTTTGTAAATACTATAATATATACAGTGTATTACAATTTACTATAGTATGGTTCAAAAACACTATAGTATTTACTATAAATTACTATAGTATTTTTTCATGAGGGTGTTTTCATTTATGTTTTTTTGACTGTTTTAATCTCATTCTAATGTCGTGTCGTCTCTTACCCGATGGGCTGTTCTCCACAGCGGCTGCGGCAGGAGAAGCCTCTTGTTCGGAAGCTCCTGGTGGGTCGGTGGTGTTTCCTCCAGCTGTCTGTGTAGAGTTACTCAACATCAGATGAGCATCTGCTGACACTGGACCGCTGGTTTTGATCTCCACTGACTCCATCGCAGGAGAAACGCGTGTGGATATACAGTACCGCTGTCAAACTCTCAGTATGTTTGTTCGCGAGTGTATATACACCGCTGTCAAACTCTCAGTATGTTTGTTCGCGTGTACTGTATCGCTGTCAAACTCTCAGTATGTTTGTCGACTTTATGTCTGGACAAAATACGAGTTTCTGCACAGGTGATTATCTTCGCTACTCACTGACTGAACTGAAGCGATCGTTATAGAGCGCGCGGATTTATGTGGGCTCCAGTGTGACGTCACAATGCGTGTTTCAGAACCAAGAGCGACTGTTCGTTTACTCGCGTCCCGCTTATGCTCAGGAAGGATCTTATATTATTATTTTTTATTCAAATTTATAAAAAATAGGACACCATCTTTTTTCGTGTTGCGGTACAGGGCTTCCTCACTTTGTCCATATAAGGGATTTCATAAGTTTGATGACTTTATAGGCCTAAATCATTTGTTTTTTTGAGAGATGGTATTTAAATAACATCTATATTGTTAATCAGTTGATAGATGACAATGGTCAGTTTTATTCCTTTTCACAATTCTCCAGAAAATTTGATTTTGGGGCTTCGGTAAATGAGTATAATATTGTATTAAACGCCATTCCTAGTGGTATAAAAACTCTTTTGAAAGGAGAACAAACTTGCTGTAATGCTATTTATTTGTATAACACTTCTGTTTCAGTTGAAGGGATTTTGATTACTGATGACAAATGATTCAATGACTCTTTGTTCGCAATCATATCAACAGAAAATCTATTCCAGCATCTTCTTTTACAGTGTATAACTCTCGGGTAGACTTTTTTTTTATTATTTTATTTTATTTTATTTTATTTTTTACTTTCAATTACTTTTCAGGTGTATTTAAATATAAAATATTATATAATCTACAACCCCTGGCAAAAATTATGGAATCACCACACTTAGAGGATGTTCACTCAGATTTTTTTACTTTATAGCAAATAAACAAATCACAGATATGACACAAAAAAGGTTTTGTTCAATAGCTTAACATTCTGGCTTCAGGAAACATACCTCAAACATATCCACCATTGTTATTATTATTAATGGCATGTCTTTTTCCAGAGCAAGTAAAGGAAAAAAGTATGGAATCACTCAATGTTGAGGAAAAAAATATGAAAAAAAAAACAAAGGCGTAACTTGAAGACGCCTTGATTTCACGGAGTCATGGGAGGTGTTGCCTTCACGTCTAAATGTGAAAATAATGTTCACTTTTAATAATATCAAATTTTGCACATATAATTACTATTAATATTATTTTTCTTTATCACAACTCAAATTCTCATTTTCAGTACATTGTTAAACTTTTTATTACACTTGGCAATTTTTTTTATTCACAAATGCGAATTTTTGGGTAAGAACCCATTATTTTTTCTGGTAGACTATAAGCCTATATTTTGTCTTTGATGGGCATAAAAAACAAAAAATATTTGAAAAGTAAAAGATTTCTTTCAGTGTTTAACCTTGTATAACTTTAATTTATTTATTTCCACTCTGGCTCTTGTTTAATTTGTATTATTTGTGATACATGTCTTGTTTTCTATTGTTCTTGTTGTACATGTGCTTACTTGTTACAATTCATCTAAGTATTTTGGCATTAATAAAAAAAAGGGGGGAGAAAAAAAGTCTCATTTGTGGACTTTCTGCGCGAGGGCGCCCTCCGTCTTCCAGTATGAATGAAAAAGACAAACATGAGAGTGTTTAGCGTGCATCGCCTTATTTCACACAAAAAACGGAATACATTTTATCTCTATAGAAATTTGAAGTAAACATAAGAATCCATCAATATTTCTCCAAATGTGCGTGCTTTTGAACTAAAAGTTCAAAAGTGTATGGAGTGAAAACAGTATACAACAAATGCATGCGAGAGATGAGGTATGTTGTACAGGAGTTTTTCTCAGTGGATGCGGCTGAGGCTTATATTTCATATTAAAGGCATCAATTCTGTTTTTGTTGTTGTTGTTGTTTTATATACAAATTAAGAAATTAGTGTTACTATGAGATTTTTAGAATAAAACAAGTCAAAAATTGAAGCTTGAGACCTTTTGAATGATGTAGCCTATAAGTTGTCAAGTTAATTCTTTTACATTAAATCTAACAGAAAAAACATAAATCTAACAGCAACTTTGAACTAATGTAAACAAAGAAGAGTTACTCACAAGTGCCCAAGTCTATAAAATACAAATAAAAAAAAAGTTCAAGAAGCCTGATTATAGCTAGAGTTTCTGCCACAACGAACCTTCTACCTTCCTGTGAGCTTTCTTTCTTTCTTTCTTTCTTTTTTGAAATTTAAATGGAGATTCATTGGATTCGCAGGGATGAATTAGGAACTGTTTAATATTTATGGGCAAAGCATATGACATCACTGCGGGCGAGTAAAGACTTCAGTGAAAGTGAAACTGGAAACTTCTTCAAACAACGTTTCTTTTCAGAAACTCTGAAATTAACAGTCAAATCTGATATTCACTCACAGGTAAGCGATGGAAATGCAAGTTCGCTAGTTTAATAGCACGAAGCATAAGAATGTTGGTAAAATTAAAGTCTGTGTTCATGTAAACTGTGAACTGCGTTCATGTGAACTGCAGACAAAATAAACAAAGTTCAGTGAAAACTCCATTAAACAGAAATGACACCTGATGTTTATTTAGTAGGTTATTTGTTCAAAATAATTACACTTCCACTCATTTTATGTCTTTTATAAAAGATCTTTTCATGATGGTATTAAAATGTTGTAAAAAACCTGTTACATTTGCTGTACTGTGGCGAGACAATATCTAGTTTCTGTATTTAGTTTCTTCTGTTTTTTTCTACCACTCAATAGTAGCCTACCCAACTGCAGTGCCACAGAGCCATCTGAAACGACAGACCAGCAGTCTCAGACCAGAGGTTAAAGCGTTAGTTCACCCAAAAATGAAATTCATTAATTACTCACCCTCATGTCGTTCCAAACCCGTAAGATCTTCGTTCATCTTCAGATCACAAATTAAGATATTTTTGATGAAATCCGAGAGGTATATGACTCGTCCATAGACAGCAATATAATCAACACTTTCAAGGTCCAGAAAGGTACTAAAGACATCGTTAAAACAGTCGACGTGACTGCAGTGGTTCAACCTTCATTTTATGAAGCGACGAGAATACTTTTTGTGCGCAAAAACAAAACAAAAATAACGACTTCTCTTCCCTGTCATAATCCTTACGTGGTTGCTGCAGTAAGCAAAGTGAAGGCTTCAGTGTTTACGCCTGAATGCCGGCTCAGTATTGGCCAAAGCTGATCACGTGATCAGCACGACGCATGCGTGTGATGCTGACGCAGGAGCCGGCCAATAATGAGTCGGCGTTCTGACATAGAACCTGGAAGCGCTGGACGTAAACAACGTGTAAGAATGACACAGAAGAGAAGAGATTGTTGAATAAAGTCTATATTTTTGTTTTGTTTTTGCACACAAAAGTATTCTCGTCGCTTCATAACATTAAGGTTGAACCACTGCAGTCACATGACTGTTTTAAATATGTCTTTAATGTCGGTTAAATTGCTGTCTATGGACGAGTCATATACCTCTCGGATTTTATCAAAAATATCTTCATTTGTGTTTTGAAGATGAAGTCTTACGGGTGTGGAGCGACATGAGGGTGAGTAATTAATGATAGAAATTACATTTTTGGGTGAACTAGCCCTTTAAGGGCGAAGCTTATAGGCTCAGTGTGGTTAGGGTTAGTGGTGGAGGCGGGTTAGACATTCTTTGTCTTTGATATAAACAGTGGTACATCATTTATGTTAGTTATAATAGTATTTGACATGCAACATCCATAAATTATTCAGTGCACATAACTATCAAAATTCCTCTCTTCGGCAATGTAAATTATATATTCTTGTTATTTTGACAGTCATGGCATTCTCCAGTGGTCCAGCACTCAATGAGGAGCTCCAGTGCTCCATCTGTCTGGAAGTGTTCACTGATCCAGTCACCACTCCATGTGGACACAACTTCTGCAGAACCTGCCTGAGCAAGTGCTGGACAAACACACAGACCTGCTTCTGTCCACTCTGTAAAGAAACATTCAGCAAAAGACCTGATCTCAAGATTAATACAACACTCAGAGAAGTTGCGCAACACTTTAAGGAGAAGCTCAATCTAGGAGAATCTGAGGGGTTCTGTGACTTCTGTGATGAAATAAAGCAGAAAGCTGTGAAGTCCTGCCTGACGTGTCAAAGCTCTTACTGTGACTCTCATCTGGAGCCTCATCGCAGAGTCCCTCGTCTAAACAAACACACACTGATCAACGCTGTGGAAAATCTGGAGGATTATATATGCCAGAAACACGAGAGACCTCTGGAGCTGTTCTGCAGAGATGATCAGACGTGTGTTTGTCTGTTCTGCACTGAAGGAGAACACAGGACTCACAACACTGTTCCTATAGAGGAGGAGAGTCGAGAGAAGAAGGCAAGAATTAGAAACAAAACACTTTAAAGGCCCGGGTATACTTTTTTTATTACATTTTCCACGTTCCACTCTGTCTCGTGCACAGTCGAGAGCGCGAGCCTTTTTTAAAGTATACTTCTTTGGCCGAAAGTGTGGAAAGACATTGCGGACAGTGTGTGCGTACGTCCACGGGCCCTCCTAATGATGTAAATTACGTCACAAGGACAGTGCGCAGACTGTTGCGGAACGTGGACGGCCGAAGTATACACATTGGCTGCTCCTAAGAGTAGTCAGTAAGAGTAGAAAAGTAAGAGTGTAATTTTTTTTTAATGAAATGTTACAACACTATATTCCCTTAAGTAGTAACAAAAAATATGCACTTTTGGAAGGAATTTAGGTCCTTTAGGTCTTACTTAGATCTTATTTATGTGTAAATTTCTCTATTTCATTTGTTTAAGCAAACCTTTGGAACTTCACTACAGTAAAAATCTACACTTCTCTAAGTTGAAGCATAAAGAAAATATTAAAATTTATCATGCATTTGGTCCAGATTGCTGCCATCTGGTGAAAAAAGATCAATAACATTTCTTCAGGTCAGGTCAAAATCATGTTATGACTATAATGGCCAGTAGATGGCTGAATTGTTTTATGCAGGTACATGCTGTATGCTTAGAAAATATAGTTTTAGATATTTAGGTATACATTATCCACTATTAGGCTATTTGGCAAAGTTTAGCATTTCTTTTTAAAATCATTTTGAAGTGTTATAAAGCTAATTCACCATAGACTGTAAAAAATGATGGACAGCCCGTCAACGCTTCCTTCCACAGTAGAAAAATGAAACCAAAATATCCCAGTGTCGGTTATTGACGATTACGTCATTCAGAGCCAGGGTCTGCACAGTAGTGATCCTGAGGTGGAGCCGCGGCATCAAGGTCCCACCCACACTCCCACTCCCACTCAATCGCAACCACAGCTGTCAATCACGACGTTACACCCCATTTTTATAGCATCAGAAAACTAACTAATACCAAACTTACTGGGAAAACGAACACTTGAACATATGTCTGCGTGATGAGAACTACCTAAAATGACAGAAACCATCTCTGGAAAAGAATTATTTTAAGTGTAATTGGATTTTTTTTATTTGGCTCGCGTCACATTTGATTACATGGAGAGGGTGGGGTTTAAGACCTATACTGCAGCCAGCCACCAGGGGGCGATAGAAAACTTGTGCGGCACACTTGTAATTCACACTGCACAGATGCCGACCAATGCAGACAATCACCAGATTATACTATGTCACTTCTCTGACATTCCAGGACCCAACAAACACAAACAAGCAGAATCATGATTTAGAATTACAAATGAAGTCCCTTTTTGCTTGTTCAAATTGCATATCTAAATAAAATCAGTTTTGAACGACACAGATTACATCTAAAAATAAATAAATAATAAATAAAATGAAAGTTTATACAGGTTAAAGACCATGTGAAATGTATATTTTCTGTGTTGAGGTGGTGCAGAGGATTTTGAAGGACTCGTCCCTTTTTAAACAGCCAATAGTATTTCATTATATATCTGCTAAAATCTGATTTTGTCAACTTTTAAGAATACAGTGTTATCCTCAAGCTGACAGACATGGACTAATACCTACAAAAGTTTTAATTCATGAATTAAAACCGCTTCCCCGTGAGATCAAGTGAGGTGCTCCTCTGGGCATGATATAATCTTAAAAATATACTGTAGTGTGTGCTGCACTACAGTTTTCAAATCTTGTAGTGTGTGCATGTTTATTTGCAAGAATAAAATCTGTGAAGATTCTCCTTATGTGTGTGCTGCAACCAGATTTCACAGTTGGTTAGGATTTTAAAACTCTTGTATTGTGAGGCCGGATTAACTGTTTTTCTCTGTATGTAGAATCAGCTGGTTCAGACACAGACAGACGTTCATCAGATGATCCAGGACAGAATGAAGAAGATTCAAGAGATCCAGCACTCAGTAAAACTTAGAAAAGTGAGTGGAAGATAAATAATGTAAAA
The DNA here is from genome assembly GCA_039654765.1 of Mylopharyngodon piceus. Taxonomy (NCBI): domain Eukaryota; kingdom Metazoa; phylum Chordata; class Actinopteri; order Cypriniformes; family Xenocyprididae; genus Mylopharyngodon; species Mylopharyngodon piceus. The sequence continues at coordinate 27,376 of CM077445.1, forward strand.
CTGATAATGCATTATAGTATTTCAATCTGCTTAATAAAGGTTGCCTAGAATGACTGACAAATTGGGATCTCGCCTGTGAGCCCAATCACCCTCGAGTGGTAACAAAACAGGCCACTGGCCTGGAAATTGGCGCGTGAAATTTGCATTGCAAGCCACTTCCCGTACATACGGGTATAAAGGCAGCGTGCAAACACTTACATATTAAGTTTTCGCTTTGGAGCTGAGCAGTTCATCTGATTATTCGCTCTGTAGTCATCGTTCATGTTGGTACAAGAAGGAAGAAGTTCTGGAAAGTGTCAGGGTGATGGCGCGTTCAACGGTGGTCACCCTCTAAGAGTGCAAACGCACAACAGTGTGCAGTGACCTTTCCCCTGTGTGCTTCAGCACTTAAAGAGCATTTCCCTAAAAGAGCAAACGGACGGCGAGCGTCTTTTTTTTAAGACGCCACTTCGTCTGTGCATTTCTGAATGTGGTCGTTTCCTGTCCTCATCTGACGGCCATGATCGCTGTCCCACATGCCTGGGCATAAGCATGCTGAGACAGTGTTCATGGGTGGCTCATGTACTCGTCATGAGAACATGACCATGTCGGCACGCTGGTCATGACTCGCCTTTTTTGTAAAGGCACACCCACGGCTCAACACTTTGGGAAACTGATGATTACAGCAAGAGCTCTTCTGCCAGGTCGTGTGCCATTCTCTAGCCTGTTGTTCCCGCTCCTCTAGCGTGTTGTGTGCCGTTAAGCTACTAAGTGATAGCATGGGTTGTCACAGCAACCCATCACTTCATCCGGCGCTCTGGATAAGGATCAGATGTCAATAGCTGCATCGGAGAGAAGGATATTGTCCTCTGGAGAGGAAGATGACGCTGAGCTTCCCGCTTCAGTGGTGTTTGCTTATGCTGAATCAGATTCAGAATTGACAGCCATGTTTGCCCGGGCCGCTGCGTGCATCAGACTTTTTCTAAAAGATCTCGTCGGGGAGCGACACTAAAAGTGCCTTGCCCCACCCCCGTGCCTTTCTTCCCGGAGGTGCATGCAAGGGTGGCAAGCAATGGCCACCCTGCAAGTCCACCAGGCTAAAGCACTCATAATGCACAAGGGTAGTTCTGAACCGGGTTTGATGCAGGAATTGAGCACGGCGTATGACCTTGAAAAATATGGCGCAGGCCCTAGGCCAGACGATGTCCACCTTGGTGGTCCAGAGGCTAAACCTTGCAGAGTTGCGAGATGTCAACAAAGTACTTTCTCGATGCTGCCATCTCGCAAGGTGGCCACTTTGGCCACACTGTCGAGGAATGTGTCCAGCACTTCTCGGCAGTCCAGAAGCGGGCTGAGGCAATCAAGAGCCTGCCCCGACGTGACCTCTGCTACCAGGCCGTAGCTCACTGCCCCTCAGTCTGCTCGTTGTCAAGGGCGTCCATCCCCCTGTGGCCAAAAAAAAGAGAAGCGCTCCGGCTCGGCCAGCTCAGTGACGTCGAGTCCCCCACTTTCAGTCGCCGCTAAATCCTCCAAGCAGTCCAACCCCCGAGACGGGCGACCCGGAGATGGAGGGAGCTGCTCTTCCCCCGGAGGAGGGCCAGGTGGAGAATCTTTTGCTGTTTCTTAAAGAGTTAATTTCTGTTTCTGTTTGAGCAATGTTATGCCTTGCCGCTCTCATCCCCCCTTCTTTCGCCAGCAGGTAGGAGGACGCAATGCCTCCTCACGCATCTCCAGCCACTCCCTCATGGGAACCATGGAGGCAGGTAAGTGTTACACCACAATATGGCCCCCACTCCGGGACGCTGTGCCTTCCAGGTCGGGCCCCTGTGCTTCACCTCGTTGCCCCACCGCAGGGATGTCTGTAGTCCCTTTGGTGCTGCTCGCACAGTGCCTGGGAGCCTGGCTAGTGCTTTCCAGCCCATCTCACTGGCTCATTCGGATGATCACACTTGTCTATGCGATTCAGCCCGCCCGGCATCCCCCCAGGTTTAGCAGCATCTGGTTTACCTAAGTGGCAGACAAGGATGGTCCTGTCCTGCATGCAGAGATTGTGGTCCTACTGGCGAAGGACACAATATAGCTGGTCTCTCCAGCCGTTATGAGGTCATGGTTTTACAGCCCGTACTTCATTGTTCCAAGAAAGGCGGTGGGTTATGGCCGATCTTGGATCTGCATGTCTTGAATCAAGCCCTTCACAAGCTTCCATTCAAGATGCTAATGCAGAAGAGCATCTTTGAGTGCATTCACCCCCAAGTTTAGTTCGCAGCAATTGACCTGAAGGATGCATACTTTCATGTCTTGATCTTACCTTGACACAGACCGTTTCTATGCTTTGCGTTCGAGGGGCGGGCATATAAGTACAAAGTCCTCCCCTTTGGGCGGTCCCTGTCGCCCACATTTTCACGGAGGTCATGGAGGCTGCCCTCTCCCCGCTAAGGTAGGTAATCGCATCCTCAACCATCCCGACATTTTGGCTCACTTGCAAGATCAGTTATGCAAACACAGGGATCTGGTGCTCAGGCACCTCAGTTAGATGGGGCTTCCAAATGGAGTTTTTCCGTTTGGAATAGGCATGCTACCCCAGTGTTATCCAGTTAGTCATGCTGTATAGGGTGTAAGAAGGAACAGCAGCGATCGACATTCCCTGCATGAAGCCCTGTCCTTTTCCTGTCCCATCAGGTGCGGGGGGACTAAGCGGCTTACACAGGGCACTGGGGCACTGGGACTGATAGGGAACGTCTAGGTTACTAATGTAACCCCCTTTCCCTGAAGGAGGGAACGGAGATATTACGTCCCTTCGCCACAATCCCTGTGCCACCGCTGAATGGCCGGGACACCGTCTCGGCTCCTTAGCGTAGAACTTAATGTGTGAGCACGCTGCCTTTATACTCGTATGTACGGGGAGCAGCTTGCAATGCAAATCTCACTGGCCAAATGATGTTTCATTAACAAAATTCAGGAGGAGCATGTTCAAATGATCTATCCAATCAACCTGTCATTAGCAATTACCACGTCTATCCTATCAGCTTGAGAAGAAGCCTATATATATATATATATATATATATATATATATACACACCGTCGACTTACCTACATTTCTCAACAGTTTCTCAGCATCCCTCCACCACCCCGACTCCTTACTCTTGGCTTGTTCCTACCACAGCCAGGAATACAGGGGTACTCTGGGTTCGGGCCAAATACCGAGCTCGGAGCCCTCTCCTCGGACAGCACGCCAAATACGCATATTTTCTATCTGACTTATTTGTAAGTGTGAACTCGTGAATGTCCATTGGCCTGTTTTGTTACCACTCGAAGGTGATTGGGCTCTCAGGCGAGATCCCAATTCGTCAGTCGTTCTGACATAATGTATTAAATGGATAAAATTAAATATTATTATATGGATAAAACACATTTCAAATAACATGAGGTCTGTATGATTACAAAATTTGTAATTTTGAATGAACCCTTTAAATATACGTGGAAATACTTAAAAGATGAATTTGCTAATCAATCTCATAGAAAAACACAGAGGAAGAGAAATCATCCAGTGTTGAGCTCTTCACTGACCTGATCCGCTCCTTTGAGAGATGTCAGTCTGAGCTGCTGAAGATGATGGAGGAACAGCAGAAAGCAGCAGAGAAACAGGCTGAAGATCTCATTAACGAGCTGCAGCAGGAAATCATTGAGCTGAGGAAGAAAAACACTGAGCTGGAGCAGCTCTTACACAATGACAATCATCTGCACCTCCTACAGGTATATGAACATCTGTCTCATCAGTCATAATGTATAATATTACAGGACAAACACTGTTCCCAAACCTGATGGACCTTTTTTTTAAACCAATCTTTTAGAAATTGTACAAAAGTGAATCAAACTGTAATAAAATCAAATTTTAAAAATGAACTGTGTTAGAAATGTATATATTTAAATGGAAATATTTAACAATCCTCTCTCCTGCTGTAGATGTACTCATCCCTGTGCAGTCATCCACACACCAAGAACTGGACTGAGATCAGGATTGACTCTGATGTGAATGTGAACTCGCTGCATAGAGCTCTGATACAACTGAAGAAAACTCAAGAGACACTAAATGAAAAACTCAGTCAAACTGGTATGTGATTATCAAACACAGCAGATTTTTTTTGTCAGTAACTAAGACATTTTTTTTTTGCAAGGAATATTCTGGATTAAATCCGATTTAAGATCAGTTTGTAAATGATCACACTGTAAAGTTCAATCCATGTTAACTCATGTTAAATCAGTACTTATTTAACAACAAATACAGACTGTAACTATCTGTGTACAAACTACCTGTATATAAAAAAAAAAACTATAATCTGTCTAAAAAAAGTTCCCCGCGTCACAAGGACAATTTAGACACTTTACAGCTCAAATAACAAATTTTTTACTGAATTACTGATAGAGCTTTGATAAAAATTAGGGGTGTAATGGTACAAGTATTCATCCCGAACCGTCACAGCACGGACATCACGGTTTGGTGCATACAGTCAGATGACGAATACAGTCAATCACAGGCAATCCACACTACAATTTAGAAGGGGGCACGCAAGGTAATGCATTGTAGCCTAACCACTTTTAACCAGCATTAACCAGCAATAATCACAACAAGCTCTGTGTTTTGTTACTTTCGATAAGAAACAAAGTGACATCTTTCAGATTCTGTCCATTTTATCACGAAATTCAAACAATAAATGCCATTTTGATGCTTTTTGATGTGGCGTAACAGATCGCTGTATAGGTGCCTCATCTCAAGCGGCAGCACAGAGTGTGAGTGAACGTGATCATCTCTTCCTCTTCACTAGTAGTTACAGAATAAACATGAATGAACATCTGAAGGTACAGTTTGTGGAAAGATACAGTACAATTTACTGAAACGTATCATATCTCGTGTAATCACTCAATCAGTGTTTTAATTGTGGAAAGACGTCAATAAAACAGCTTGTAATCAGTATGTCACGTAGTATTACATTTACCTCAGAAAAGCTATTCAGTGTCCACAGCTTGTTAGTTCGCTAGAGAAATGAACTCTTTCGCTAAATATACTATGCAGTATATTAGCAAATATATTAATTATATTTTACTTAACCTGTTAGTGATATCTTGATTATTTAATGTATGTTTAAATAAATCCATCATGAAAACAAGTTATGACAACCACTGTGTAAATGATATTTCAACAACGAATTGGAGAAACATATAATTAGATATCGAAGTTAATGCACAAACTGCCTTATGTGCAATTTACATGTTTACATACATTTTTTTTTTTTTTAAATTATTATTTGAGTGTTGAAGATTAGGCTATATCTAAAAATAAATAGCTACTGAATTTAATAGTTTGGGGTCTGTTTTTAATTGTAACCTTTAATATTATAGTTTTTTTTTATAATATTAATATTATTTTATATTATAATGTGGAAGTAAGGACTCCCTATATAATTTACAGCATTAGCAGAAGGTAGTTTTTTTTTTTATCCTTAAGAAAATTTTAATTATAATTAAATGAATTTAAAGACAGAGACACAGTTTCAGTAAACCACTGTTTAATAAAAAAAGAAAAAAAATGTCAAGTTTTCTCACCCTGCTGTACCAAACCCGTTCTGAACGGTGACTTCAAAACTGAGGTAAATACCGAACCGTCATTTTTGTGTACCATTACACCCCTAATAAAAATACAAGCTTCACATTTCTTCTCTTAAAGGGTTAGTTCACCCAAACAGACCTTTGTTCATCTTCAGAACACAAATTAAGATATTTTTGATGAAATCCGAGAGGTATATGACTCTTCCATAGACAGCAATTTAACCGACACTTCCAAGCTCCTGAAAGGAACTAAAGACATCGTTAACAGTCGACGTGACTGCAGTGGTTCAACCTTAATGTTATGAAGAGAAGAGAATACTTTTTGTGCGCAAAAACAAAACAAAAATAACGACTTTATTCAACAATCTCTTCTCTTTCCTGCCATTGTCCTTAAGCAGTTGCCGCAGTAAGCACAGTGAAGGCTTCTGTGTTTACGTCCGAATGCCGGCTCAGTATTGGCCAAAGCTGATCACGTGATCGGCACGATGCGTGTGATGCTGACGCAGGAGCTGGCCAATAATGAGTCGGCGTTCTGACGTAGAACCTGGAAGCGCTGGACGTAAACAACGTATAAGAATGACACAGAAGAGAAGATATTGTTGAATATAGTCATTATTTTTTTTGTTTTTGGGCACGAAAAGTATTCTCGTCGCTTCATAACATTAAGGTTGAACCACTGCAGTCACATGAACTGTTTTAAATATGTCTTTAGTACCTTTCTGGACCTTGAAAGTGTTGATTATATTGCTGTCTATGGACAAGTCATATACCTCTCGGATTTCACCAAAAATATCTTAATTTGTGTTCTGAAGATGAACGAAGGTCTTACGGGTTTGGAACGACATGAGGGTGAGTAATTAATGACAGAAATTTCATTTTTGGGTGAACTAACCCTTTAAATCCTCAATGTTTGCCCCATAGACCTCCATTTTAAGTATATTTAATGTAAAATCATTCTGCATTCTGTTTTATAAAATAAGGGATGAGCAACATTTATATGCCACTGATTCTGTTAATAGAGATATACTCACTGTTAACCTAAAATATTCCTATAAATAATTCATCATTATATTATCATCTGTGCCCACAGGGTTGAAGAGGGCTCAGAAGTATGCAGGTACAGTGTGATTGACACCATTTTTTTCAATATATTTCAATTCTTTGTTTATTTAATTGTTCTGAAGTTGACTTATAATGTCTGATCTCTCTCAGTGGATGTGACTCTGGATCCTGATACAGCGAATCCATATCTCATCCTGTCTGATAATGGAAAACAAGTCAGTCATGGAGACACTGAGCAAGACGTCCCAGAAAACCCAAAGAGATTTTATGAGGGTCTTTGTGTTTTGGCAAAGGAGAGATTCGGTTCAGGGAGATTTTACTATGAGGTGCAGGTGAAGGGAAAGACTAAGTGGGGTTTAGGAGTGGCCAGAAAATCCATTGACAGGAAGGGGGGGATCACACTGAGTCCTGAGGGTGGAGTCTGGATTCTGGGTTTGACTGATGACAATGAATATATAGTTTGTGATAATCCATCTGTCTCTTTCCCTCAGAGTGAGAGACCTGAGAAGATGGGTGTGTTTGTGGATTATGAGGAGGGTCTGGTCTCTTTTTATGACGTGGGCTCCAGCTTTCATATCTACTCTTTCACTGGTCAGAATTTCACTGAGAAACTCTATCCATACTTTAACCCAGCCGATAATGATGGAAGTAAAAACTCAAGTCCACTGGTCATCTCACCAGTCAGTTAAAATGAACAAATAAACCTGGAAAGATTATGGACCATGAAATTCCTAAATGAGATGTTCATTTACACAAATGGAAGCTCATTTCTATAAATACTGAAAATTTGTGACTTGATGTGCAGATATTGCACAATATGTAAAATTTTTTGGATTAAAATATCCAAAAACCACTAGAACAGTGTTATATGTTTTGTTAACTTGTGTACTTACATTATCCCAAATGCTTCCAAGAATGTTTAAATCCAGAGAAATAAGCAATTTTAACCAGGACTCGGACCGTGTCCGTGCGTCGCCTATCAATGACATCATACCTGCGTTACCCTCGGTTTCCGGTTTTATTTTGTAGAAACCATGGAAACACCAAAGACGCTTTAATATATTATGTTTTATTAGACAGGTGAGCAGCTGTTTGGATACATTCATCGACAGAAAACTAATCATGTTTTATAGCTCAACACAGCAAGTCTTATTGTTTGAATCTCGTTTCCTTGATTTACAAGTGTCTCAGTAGCCGCCGAGCGAACGCACAGAGTAGCAATATAACAACTTTCAACACATGTAATGACTGAGACAAATCAGACACAATTATTTGTCATATTTAACAAATAATCTTTAAAACTCACTCTGGGGTCTGCAGAACCCTCCCCCAACGAACCAACTGGGGCAAGGGCCTCCATTACCATGGACACCATCTGATAAGGCTTAGTTTATTGCCTAGAACTATGTAGCCACGTGGAAAAGCAGAGGCCATAGAAAACCCATAGCCCTCAAAACAGACTCTCCTGCATTAATTTATAGATGAACTGATCTATAAATGAACATGCATCCCAGGACATTGTGTTTATGATCATGACTGTTTTGTGTAGTGTATTTTGTATGGTATTTTTGTTTTTGTGCATATTGTATGATAAGAACCAATGGTTAACGTAAACTCACCTAAACCAAGTTTGGTGCCTATGAGTTTGTATTTTGAAGATTTAAATGCTCGTGTATATGATATGTCGATACCTGTGCAACATATCAGAGTCTTTAATAGTTTCTTCTCCATCTGTAACCAATCCAGTTACATCTGCAAACGATCTGCTTAAGACAAAGGATCGTAAACTTTGCTTTCGGAAGCTCGAGTATGATTGGCCCAATGACCCAGAGGAGGAGAGGCCAGCACCAGAGGTTGAAAGCCAGCGCACAGTGCTCCTCCCTCTCTCTCTTGCCTGCTCTGACAGAAACTGCATCTGCGGGGTGCTGCCTGCTCCTCAACAGCTTAAGCATTTTGCAAGTATCGTACATTTTAACACTAAACAGCGATGTAGTATTAATTTGTGAACCCCTTTGTTAGCAAAGGTGCTTTATTACTGAGAAAACTGATGGTCCTTCCAGCTTGTTTAATTGACTCTTCTCATTGCTTCATTCCCCTGTTATGATATGGTTCCAATTCATTTCCACTCTCTCATTTCCTATGTATGCGTGAATTGTATGTTTGTGTTTGTTAGTTTAGTTATGTGTTCGTGATTTAGTTAATAAAACTTGTGCACAATACATATTTGGTTCTGACTCCCTGCCTGCTAATAACTGTCACTTAAATTATCTCGATTAGCATGTTTTAAAGGCTGCTGTCACTAAGACCTAATGGACGGAGACAATATGCTGTTACACATGCTGTTCACATTCACATAACCAACGCGAATATACGCCAAGACGGGCATTTTGACATAACTGTGTGTGTATTTGAACGTTTATGTGTAATAACCCGCGAAAATTTGACACTCGCGAGAGGCGGCTATGTGTGTGCACTTTGGTCGAGAGCGACTGAAGACCGTCTCTCAGAGAGCACGCGCAGTTTTTTCTCCCTAGGACATAGCTTACATTTTACCGTAATGTTCTTGCCTACCTGTGTCAAAAAAGTGAAGTAATTGGAATATTTCCATTCTGCAAAACAGCCACTCGCTTCAGCTGACATCTTCAGACAGCGACTACGCAGCCAACTGGTGCGAAGTTGCGAACTCGCGCAACTGCACTACAGCTAACGATTTTAAAGAGGCAGCGTTCACTTTTACCTTTAGACGACAAATTTAGATTTTAAATTCAATATTGATTTAAACAGAACTGTTGAACTAATTTACAGTATGTAACGCAAGTACATTATAAGTAACTGTAATTAAATTACCTAAAATTGAACAATATTCCCTTACTTTACTTTTTCAGTGGATAAGTAATTTAATTACAGTAACGCGTTACACCCAACACTGGTGATATACGGGTAGACACAATTAACTGGTAGAAATCTGTCAACCGGTAGAGATTTTTTGGACTACCGTCTCTATAGGGGTTACACTAACATCATGTTGCTATGCTGCACGGTCACAAAAGCTTATCGTTTGCATGCGTTCATAATCATTCAATGTAACAACATAACCGATACAATCGTTATTTGAAGCACCATGTTACTTTCAAAAGGTGAATTACTCAATTTTGATCGCTACCGTAGACATCAGTGTTTATATCCGAACTATAAACTTTTATCCCGGTACTCCTGTTATCATTTACATATTTGTAACAGAAATAATGATACTGTGTGGTTGAAAAGACTGTTTGTGAAGCTTTCATAGCCTGCCTAAACATGACAACTCTCTTTGGATCAGAGGCAGCACCAACACAGATTTGAATGTCCTGGTATGATTTCGTCAAAGGTTTAATAGACACAGGAGAATCGTTGTCATTTAGTAATAAGATTGCGCTGGTGTTTCAATCAAGATTGCGAATTTATTTATTTATTTTTTTACGATTAACCATGCAGCTCTACACACACACCCCTACTATTATAGTAATAAGCACAACTTTCACGAGCAATTGACAGATAAACTGCACGCTCCTATTTCAGTGTTAAGTTGTGGATACTTTCAGCAGTTTGCTTAATAAATTCAGTTTAACAGCATTAAAGTGATAGTTCATCCAAAAATGAAAATTCTGTCATCATTTACTCACCCTCAAGTTGTTCCGAACATGTATAAATTTCTTTGTTCTGCTGAACACAAAGGAAGATATTTGGAAGAATGTCTGTAACCAAGCAAATCTAGTGACTTGTTGAAACAAAGTTCAAAACAGTATGGAGTGAAAGCAGTACCTACAACAAATGCATGTGAGAGATGAGGTATGTTGTAAGGAGTTTTTTCTCAATGGATGCGGCTGAGGCTTATATTTCATATTTAAAAGGCATCAACTCAACACTATAAGTGTCAAAAGGTCATTCGGTTTAAGCGTCCAAATGCCAATACAGCCCATTTATTTGTGATTAAAATATCTTAAAATGTAAAAAATGTATATATTTTCTATTCTGGCATGATTTTATAACATCATAAATCAACATAGTGCAACATGGCATTAAAATTATGTGTAGAAGTCGTTGCTTTGTTATGAGAAAGAATGTCCAGAAAAATGAATTTCATTGATGTCATTCGGAGTAACCAATATAAAGGGACCATTTTGGATCATGTCATGCGGTCAATATCATGTGACAGGATGTGACATCATTCAGACACCTGCAAAGGGCCACATGGTCGTGAAGCAAAGTAACTAACTCTCTTAACTATTTGAAAAATTCATGTTTTCACTTGCTCATACGCATGTCCCGATCAGGTCATTCGGTACAACCGCTGTAAAACATGGAAAATGTTGCAATATTTTAAAAACTTGTACTAAATATAAAATGTTTGATTGTTAAAATGTTTTTGATTGTTCTTTTTCCAACAATGCTAACAGTCTGATATCTAGCTACCTATCAGACTGTTAACACTGTTTGAAAATATCATCATTTGGTATAACCAAAAGTGTCATTCTGTAAAACCAAAATTTTGGTTAAACCAAATGACTTTTTTGGTTACAATTTTACAATCTCGTAAAAAATGACAAAAGCAGTGTTAATTGATTATAAAAACCACATCTCATTAACACTTAATAAAAATTAATTATATCTCCATTATGTTTTTTTTACACTTTTAAAAACCTTATTAAAACCAAAACTTATTCGTCAATGACCCTTATATACAAATGAAGAAATTACTGTTACTGTTAGATTTTTATAAGAAGTCAAAAATTGAAGCTTGAGACCTTTTGAATGATGTATAGGTTGTCAGATTAATTACATTCTTTTACATAATTGTAACAGTAACTCTGAACTAATGTAAACAAAGACGAGTTACTCACAGTGCCCAAGTCTGTTTATACAGTTTCTGCCACAATGAATCCCTATGAGCTACAATACGCATATCATCAAAAAAAAGGGTACGTCTTCAAACAGACAGTATTTAGATCCACACACATAAAAACATTACAAATGTATTCACGCAAACAGAGTATTGCTGTAGTAATTACATTTTTATTAGATATGACTATGCATTTAAAAGCTTGTTTTATTTTAATTTTGAAGATTATAATTTTTTTTTTTAAATAGACTTTCTAGAATTGTCTTGAACAAGTGTGTATTGAGCAAGGAAATGGAAGACAAACTAAGGATTGCACCAAAAGTCATTTGAAAAGAATCGGTTTATACAGACAAATTACATGGGAAATTAGTGCAACGTGCCAATAAAAATAATTTAGAACTAGAAAATCTGGGTTCACTGAGTAGTGTAAAAGATTCAGTCTGTATTTCTGCTCGATATGGCATTTGTTTTGGACTCCAAATCATCTCCGACTAGATGCAGCTTCACAAGAGAAAGTTTGTTACCAATGTTACATGTTGTTACAAATGTTACCAATGAGACATGTTGACAAGCAGGCAAAAAAGTCGCTGGTCATTTCTTGGGGAGAAGGAAAAAAAAAAAAAAAAAAAAAAAATTTCTAATTACTAATCTAACGCCAGTTGTGCGCACAAGGTTTTCGATCTAGCCAAGGATGTTGAACTTTTCATGCAAGTATGAGAACAGACATGGTTTTTAAACATCTATAGCATAGCGATTTATTTCTCACATAATAGCAAGTTTTGCACCACTTCCCTTAAACGCACACACAGATAACACAAACATACACCCAGTCATGATCCCTAGAAGACTGATCCATGTCAACAGGTCTCAGAGGAACACGGCTTAACCCCGTTTACAACAGGCAAGATATTTAGGGAACTAAAACGTCCATGAATTCATAGGCATTACAAAAACGAACTGTATGAAATAAAAATGGAACAATGTTTTAATTTCAAACACTAAATGTGTGGGACTACTGCAAAAGATGGCAATGAGATGATTAACTTTGCTTTGGTCCACAATGCAAAACAGTACAATAATAAATAAAAGTTCTTCATGTCAGATTCAGGTTGTATTCGTTTTTACAAAAACAACTGAAGCTCTGCCAGAGAGCAACTGATGCCTCGCAACCAGGCACAATCATTTGAGTTTAAAACTGCAATAAATAAAATCCAATTAACTAAAAGAACTAAACTATTACTGTACTTTAACAGCAATCAACTCAATCATATTTTACAGTATTCATTCTAATATTCCCGGCACAGTGTAATCCCTACAGGAGTGAGGTCACGGTCAACTGGAGAACAACTCCACTGTATAAAACGACCCAACACACTATTCAGGAACCAAACATGTGACTCTGAGTGAGAAGAATAACGTGTCTGTGGATACACAAGCCTGAGAGGATGATTTTAAAGGCACATTCGTATCAGAAGCACCAAACCCAAAACTCTCTGAAGAGAAAAGCAGAACAAATAAGACCCTCAAGACCCACTACTGAGAAGCCCTTCCCTTTATGGGCTCATCTGTTGGTCTCTGTACTGGCTTTGACCTACAGCGGGTTTTTGTCCATCTGAAAGCTCATTGATTGACAGGATCCTCCAGCAGTCCATACTTGCCCTCGAGTACTTTCACTGTAGCAGAGAGAGCGCTGCAAGAGAACAGACAGGAGAATGTGTTATATGAAGCAGGGCCGTAACCACCATAGACACTGAAAGGGACACGGTTTGTTGACAAGAAGTTTTAAAAGTTACATCTAAGGCTGCTCTGCCTCAGCGTTGTAACTGCGCTTGTTGATGTCAAAATGATTGAGATGGCCAATCGAATCAAAGGAGGCGGGGCTTGATGTTCACAGAAGACCAGTGCGAATTCCATCGTGATGCTTTCGTTTTAACAGTGAATGCAGAAGAGTGTGTGGAAAGTAGCAAAACATTTAATATTTAACAACTGTTTCACGATAGAAATGTTGATTGACCGACAAATATCCAGTGATACAAATTACTCATCATCAAATTTCACTGTTTTGAAGTGAAAATATGCCATCATTTACATTATTCAGGTAATTCATAAGTGAATGTGACGAGACAACAAACGTCTTAGGTTTAGGGGTGCAATTACTTTGATAATTGATTAATCTGCCGATTTTTTTTTTTTTTTTCCCCCATCCGATTAATCAAAAATAAATAAATAAATAAATTTTTTAAAATTAAAAATTGATTTTAATCCATTATTTTAAACAATGTTCCACATCCTGTCCAGTCCTGTCCTCCAAACAATGTGTAATATAAAGCCTATTAAAACAAATAAAGTGAATGAGGAACACACACATTCACTCGTCTGAACATAGTAATTATACTACATTAATGGGCTATACCAACAATAGTGCCTTTACTGTTACTGCTCTCAGAAATATAATTACTTACATGTATATTTTTAAACCTACACATAAATTAACAAAATGTATATTTAAGTCTGAATTATTGCGTTCCTATTCTGACGCACATGAGCCCACCGGCGCTCGTTCATTGAAGTCTGTGAAGTTTAACAAGACACTTGTTGTCAGAATCACAGATATATTATTCATATTTATGGTCATAAATATGCAAAATGGAAATACTTGCGGGACTTTCTAACATTTACAGATAAGGATATAACCTATAACCTATATATAAGTTATGCGCTGAGGAAAACATGTCAGAGACATTAAATGTGACCTATAATGCCCCTTTAACAAGATGTAATAGAAGTCTCTTGTATCCCCAGAATGTGTCTGAAGATTCAGCTCAAAATACCCCACAGATCATTTATTAGATTTATTATCATATATATCACTATATATCACTTTTCAAATTTGCCCCTATTTGTGTGTGAGCATTTTTGTGTGTGTCCCTGCTGCTCCCGGCCCCCTTTCCAGAAGAGGGCGGAGCTTTAATAGCTCGCACTTTGGTTGCTCAACAACAACAAAGCTGGAGAATCTCACGCAGCCAAAATGAGGATTGTCAGTAACGGTGTTCAGCCTTACATTGTTCAAACTGGAGTCGACACTGATGGAGAGACTCAGGAAGAAGTTACAACTTTTAGAATGAAACTGGACGTTTCTGAACGGTTAGTGGATAAATTTATGTAGTTGCTGTGGAGTTGATTCAACTCATCGACTAGCATGTGCCGTCATGTTAATCTTTTGTGCAAATCCAGCATTGAATTGACCCTCGTTTGTGAAGCAGTCCGGCGTAAAATGACAGCATGACAACAACATTCTACTACAACAACTCTTCCTCTTCTCTAAAGCAGCCCAACATGGCCTCACCCCCTTTGTTGTGTGTTCTCGGAGGCGGGGTTTATGTAAATTTTGGGGTAAGTATGTATCTTTCCTGGAGCAGCTCACTCTGTGTCCTCCTCTATTTCCATATGTGTTTTGACCCATAGAAATGGGTTATTTCACTAGTGTAAAACAATGTGAGTGCTGGATGGGTTTCCTGAGCACAGCGTGCAGACAAGCAAACTATTCGATAATCAAATTCGTTGATCATTTTCATTATCGATGATAATCAAATTTATTGATTAGTTGTTGCAGCCCTACTTGCGTTTTTGACATATTAGACATGAATAAGAGTGAATGTGTGCATATTTGAACAAATAAATATTATTTGAAAATAGTTTAAATTGAATAGGCCTACTCAGCAATTACAATTACATCTAGAACTTTTACTGTTCTTATTTATTTTTCTTTATTCCCTTAAAGCTCTTTTAGGGTACATTTACACAATGATGTACTAAAAACGGTAAAGTTTTTCCTTTTTTTTCGTGTACAGACAAGAACAATGTCAAAACAATCCCCGTTCACACAGATCTGCGAGAATGATTAAAAACGCTGTATTCTGCTGCCAGGCCAGTAGATGGCGATGTGACTTTGTAAAGAAACGCTACACGCCTATAGACTGAACATGTAATACACATGCGCGTGACATCACTGCTTTCACAAATTCACGTTTTTGTAGTTTACATGGAGACGATAACGCTATCATTTTCAAATACTTGCACTTTTAAACCAGTTTTCAAAAGTTTGCGTTTTCAGGCCACCAAAACACGTTGACTTGTAAATGAACGACCAAAACGCATTAAAAAGATTTATGTTTTTAGTTTAAAACGGTGTGGTAAACGGCCCCTAAATCTTTTAATTATTTAATTCCTTTAAATCCTTTAAATAAAAAGACCAATTGCTCTCCTCCAGACTAGTGAATTAGGTTGACTGGTGGGTTTATTTTTATTTATTTTTTTTTGAGGTGGTGCATTTAAATAATTTTGCAACTCTCAAATAACTGAAAAATGCACCTTTTAAGAAAGTGTTGTAGTTTGCTGATATAATGCTGTACGCAGCGTCCAGAATTGCATATAGTAGGTACTACCTACATTTGGTTTGGAAATTACTTCACAACCATTAAAAAGTATGTTCTAAATAGTATGAATATAGGTGGTATTGTCATGGTCATGTGACCTACCAGCATTAGTTGTGTCACTTCAAATGAGCACTTCAGAATCTAGTAGTAGTAGTAGTAGTAGTAGTAGGTCATGCGGGGACTTTTCACCTACTGTTTTTCGAATACTATGCATTTCGGACATTCAGCTGTTTTAGTGTACTGTTTACCACATACTATATAGTAGGGAATTATTCGATTTTGGACACAGCGCATGTCTTTAATGAACATGTTAATATGGTCCTGAGAGTCACTCACCATCCAGGTCTGATTATCCGGTATCTGCCACACACGGACAGATCCACAACTGTCGAACCCAAGCGGCTTTTATCTCCAATCGGGCCACCGTCCACCACAACCGCCAGACTGGGCCACAAATCCTCAAACTCCTGCAGAAAACAATAGACATGTGAACTCAAACCAAAGCCCCTTCAGAAATCATTGGGAGTTATGGAGTTCTTTGCTTACGTTAACAGCAACCGTGCTGGTTTGAGCGCTGACGTTAGCGCTGGTGAGAGCGAGCGGCTCGCCACACATCTGACAGAGGCGTCTCATGAACGGGTGGTCTGGGATACGGACCCCTATGAGCTAAAGCACACATAACATTAATGACACATCCTAAACAGAGACAACAACAGAGGACAGTGTTTAGAAACACACTAACAAAAGGCCACTTGTGAAAAAGTGCGCTTAATTGTACTTCACATCTTAAATATATTTTAAAACCGTACTTGCAGATAATATAATATTAATGAAATAAAAGGCCACTTAAGTGCACTTAAAGAGACTTTCATGATTATGTTTGGTAACACTTTATTTTACAGTGTCCTTGTTACACGTTACATGCATTAACTGTAGTAATAACTATAAATTATGCATAATTACATGCAACTCAACCTAAATCCAACCCTACAGTAAGTAAATGTAGTTTAATTAATATTATTCTTGCTTAACTGTATAATTACACTGTAACAGACAACTTAAAATAGTGTAGCCCTATGTACACTTAAGATGAGCACTTTATAATAGCTCCAAATGAAGCATTTTACCTTCAAGTACATTTTAAATCAATGTTTTAATAATATTTTTTGCATGTTTTATAAAAGTGCACTGATTTTGATGTGTTGACTAACATACTAAAGCAAAATGTAAAGTACTTGATTATAATTTTAGCTGTAGTGTGTTATTTGATATTACATTTAAAGTTAATATATTTTAAATGTACTACACTGCAACTTCATTAAAATGTGTAATTACAAATGGGTCAAAGATTTTATATACATAAAAGTAGACATTTTACTTGCATTTAATGTGCTTTCTAAGGTTTCAATTAAGTTTTAGGAGAATAAAATGTTAAAATGTGGGTGAAATAATGTTCCTTTGTCATTCAGTGTAACATATTTATGTAAAAACTGAAACACCACACTTATTCTGACCTGTACATATTAAAATATATAAAAGAATAAGTGAGCGTACTAAATTATATTGCATTTTAAATAAATAAAAAAAAATCTTGCTGACAAATGGGCTAAACCCCTAGGATAGTGGCAAAATGTAAAAATGTAAAATTACAAGTAATTAGCATTTGGGGTAAAAGTAATTAGTCTTTAATATGGCATAAATAAATGTTTGTTGTAAATATCCCTGACAAGATTGTTACACTGAATGACATTTTAGTGGGTGTCTTCTATAAGTCATAGTAAAAATGTATATTTCATTTTTGCTCAGAAAAAACAAAAAACAAATTAAACAGGACAAGTTCACCGAAATGCATTTAGTATAAATTTCAACTATAATAGATTCCTATTTAATTGCAATTAACTTGCAGTTCAGTATCTGAAAACATTACATTCAGTTCAAACTTAAGTATATTGTTTTAAAGTTAATTATTTCAGTAATAAGTACTCTTTTTATAAGTGTGCTAAAGTGTTCGTCTTTCACGAGGGGTGCATTTAAGCAAACAGAGCATAACTGAAAGTAACCTTGGTGAAAGGATTGAGATCAGCGTTCAGTGTGGTGGATCTTTCCAGAACAAGTGTAACGGGTCCAGGCAGCAGATCTGAGAGCAGCTCCTCCTTCACAGACACCTTACAGTACCTGAAAACATCCAGAACCCGTCCTTACAGTACAGTCATACCATGGTACTTTGATATATAGTAAACCAACATTAATTAAGTATTTGAACACTTAAAATCAATGTTACTGCATTCGATCAAATAAAGTATATTACCATGATGCAATGTCAATATAAAACATGCAACAACAATACAATGGTACTTTTGATCGGTGTCAGAAAGATTTTTTTAATGTCTTTAAAAGAAGTTTCTTCTGTTCACCAAGGCTGCATTTATTTGATCAAAATAGTAGAAATTGCAAAATATTATTACAATTTAAAATAGATGTTTCCAATGTGAACATATAGTAAAGTGTAATTTATTCCTGTGATCAAAGCTGAATTTTCAGCATCATTACTCCAGTCTTCAGTGTCACATGATCCTTCAGAAATCATTCTAATATGCTGATTTGCTGCTCAAGAAACATTTTAAAACCATATTTTTGTGGAAACTAAGATACATTATTTGAAATAGAAATTATTTGTAATGTTATAAATGTATTACTATCACATTTAATAAACTGAATGCAACCATGCTGAACAAAAGTACTAATTTCCTCAAACGGACTGATTAAGAACTGCGAGCGAACCTGTATATGTCCTGTATTTCTCCGACACAGATGGCTAGAGGTTTGTCTCCATTCCTGCCCTTGATGTCATAAACTCTGCGGATAGCTGTGGAGTTCTGAGCCACACAGGCCAGACCGTAGATGGTGTCAGTGGGAACAGCCACGACCTGCCCGGCCTTCAGAGCCGTTACTGTGGCGCTCAGGACCTCCGTCCACTCTGTGTGCACAGCCGACAAAAAGAGGATCAACTACAGGCACCAAGGGCTTAAACATTCTTCAAAATAATTTAAATTTTTCTTTTCAATTATTATTAAGATATGAGGGTCACATTAAAAGTCTTGGAAACATTTACCATGTCTAATTTAATTTTTGCAAAAACCTTGTATTTTCAGATCCATCAATCCTATAGGCTAGGGATGCACGATATATCGGCCACCATATCAGTATCGGCCAATATGCAGTATGTTCATTTTTAATGTTATCGTCATTGGCTTGATAAGAAAATGTGGCTGATATATCAAAGCCGATAAATAATGGATTATTTCCTTCAGCTGAGACACTTCAGATGCGCACTGTTCGCCTTGCTTGAAATATGATTGGAACGACTTCAAAAAGGAAAATACAGTTAAGCACAACATTTACAGCGCAAGTTAATCATATAGGCTACATAAAATTATAATGAGAACATTATGGGTCATGGCTTTTAATGATGAGACTTTTGTTTTTGTAATCGGACTCTCAAAAATTATATAAAAATTTGGATTTAGATTTATCGGCCAATTTATTGGTTATCGGCCAAAATTTTCATATTGGCGCATCCCAACTATAGGCTATTATGAAAATTACATTTTTACAAATATCATGATCAGAACAAAGACTGAAATAATAGTTACGAGTGTGTGCGCAATTATATTTTAATTATAAATCGCCCCAGTGTTGGCACCACCAACCATTTCACCCCAAATAAAGTTATCAAAAAGTATGTATACGTGTTTCATATTTCATGTAAAGAGCATGCTTGACAATGACCTAAAATATGAAACACATGTGAAGAAATTTAATTGTTAAATATGCACAGTAATAATATTCTGTTAATAAGTGATCACCTTCAAACAAGCAAATTATGCAAAAACAAAAAGGTAAAATTATTTAATTCTATGTAATTAAATGCATAAATTGACAGCTATAACATCATGACTAATATAGTTTAACAAAAATAGACAAAAAAAAAAAAAAAAAAAAAAAGGTTAAAATGTCATTTACACCACAGCATGTTACTGCAGCGTCACGAACCCCCTATTTACGCTCAACATAACTTGAAATACAATGTAAAAATGACTCCAGTAGAAATATTAAAGACAAAATTGATGTATATCCACCGTTGGACATTTTGGAGGACAATTTACATACAGAAACCACAAGTAAGCTAGCCTCTCCGAAAGCTAGCCTCTCTGAAATAGCCTACCCTACCTTTAAGTCCCTAGTTACTAACTAGCAAATGTTTGACGAATGTATTTTGAGAGTTTATTTTCTCTTTGTCCAAAGGTACAAAAGTAACAGATGATAAAGTGAAAAACACCGATAGAAGATCAAGTAAATGTCTGCGTTATAAAACACGAGCAGAAATATGCCAGAAGTGTTTGTTTATCGACTGATATCATAAGGGACATATGACTGAAGCATCACTGAGGCGTCTCACCCTGCTGCTGTGACGTCGGATCGTCTGAGTTTTGAGGTGAAATCCGCAGGACTCTCGTCTTCAGCTCCTTACACATGCTGACACTCTTAAAGGGCTTACTTCGTGTGTACGAGGAAATATTTAAAAGTACGCTGGTCGTACGAATAAACCTGAAGAAGACCATAAGCAGCTCAGCTCAATGACGGCAGACAGCATGCTTTCATTCAGCAGGAAGCCATGTTAGATAGCACTTCAAAATAAAAGTCCCGCTGAGGCAAACCTGCGGTAGAAAAAATATTTAAATTATTTATTTATTTAGACAATTTCGCTGTGGTATTTTAGTCTTGTAAGAACAACACATTCAGTGTAAATACCGCAGGTGCATCTTGTTAAGATCAATTAACTTGCTGATGTAATTAATTATGACTAATGAATAATTAATATAATTAAGACCAACCGCGTCCGGATTTACAACCAAAACTAAAATGGCGTCAATTGCAGGTAAGATATTTTCGTATATTTAAAGTACCATTTCATAGGTTAATATTTCTTATAAATGTCCACGCTTCAGAAAAACCTGAAGATACAAACACCCAGATAAAAGATCTTCCTGTAAATCAGGTAATTACATGTTTTTGTATTTATGTTAGAAAAGCACAGGTATTTAATTCAATAATAAATGTATTTTTTTTTTTTAAAAAACAGTGTCCTTCAGTGAGACATCTGGAGGCTCTTGATGGCAAAATCTCTGACAGACAGGAGCAGATCGAGCTCTGCAATATGATCCTAAACGACCTGCTGGAAATCCAGAAAATAATTGCTGTAGGTTTTTGTTTTGTAGAGTTCGTTTTAAAATGCTGTTCACAACACTACTCATTCAAGTGTTTATTTTGGTAGGAAAGAGGACTTCAGAACGCATCATGTGGAGAACCGGATAACTGAGCGGTTTCACTACGATTATGATTTGAAATCTCTACAAGTGTGTATATATAAATAAAATCTTGATGTTAAAGTGTTGGGATGGAACAATTTCTCTCTGAAACAAGAAAAATTGTGAAATAACATAAATCACACAGGATTTTACTGGTATTGTATTGCTTTTTGATTCAAAAAGTTATTACTTTGCCATAATACATAATACTTTATACAAAACAAGCATATGAGAAAATTTTTCACATTATACATTCTTTAAAAATACAGATCTTTACAGTTTCCTCACACTTTGGGTATCAAAAGCAGTCGTTATGGAAGCATTTGTTTCCTCTTTACCTCAAGCTTTTGAGACTCAACTAACATGCCAGACCATCTTTCCCACTCGCCTTGGATGAAGCAGAAGATCAGAATTTCTGAATAAATATGTTTAATAAGCTATTTTGTTGCACTGAAAGAACAAATCATAACTTAATGCCTCCAAAAGACCAACGTGTGAATGAAAGATGATGATGGCACCTGACAAAGGTGGAATGAATGAATAAATGGAAAAAAAAAAAAAAAAAAATTTGTGGGTTTACATGGAGAAATGGATTCAACATGGACAAAAGCTGATCTTGAAGGTCAAGCAAGTAGTTCTTTCACCACTATTTTTTCCAATATTAAAACAAATGCAAGATTTTCATGTCATGTGGGTGTCAAAGAAATTACATAAAGCAGCAAAAGTTTTTAACAGGAAGATATATATGTATATATAAACATTGCAATGCCCAGATACAAAACAAAACAGATTAAGTCACATCAAACATAACTGTACACAACACAACATTTTGATGGGTTAAGAATAACAACAAAGGCTTTTAAACATGAAATATTCAATGCAACAGGACACAGCTGTTTTACTCTATGATGACTTGCATATGCTAAAAATGAGCACTGAACGCGGACGCATGATATTTCGCATGTGAACGTACAGATGGAGTGGTTTGATGCGCTATGACACATTGCATAGTTGTTTTTTAGTTGGTGAATAAAAACTGGCTTCAATCGAAATCTTTTTAAAGTAATTTAGTAAAGTAACTAGTTCTATGTGAAATGTCAACAAACAATAAAGTCAGAAAGCATGTGCATTATTATTATTATTATTATTATTATTATTATTATTAAGGTACAGTTGATCATGTTTATTGGCTGGACCCACAGTAAGTGCCGTTCATTGTGTTGTTCAAACTATAATGTTAAACTTTAATGTATAACTATAAGTTTGCACAGGTCCCATTAATGGATAAAAGGAAAATGTAGTGGATGAATAAAGCAACTGATCAACATTAAGGGAGCGACACACTATGGAAGCTTGTTTCCGCCATGAAATAAAAAATAAAAAAGGTACTTTTTATGCGACTTTTTATCTCACAATTCAGACTTTTTTTCTCAGAACTGCAAGATATAAAGTCAGAATTGTGTGATATAAACTCAATTTGCGAGAAATAAGGTAAAAATTGCGAGTTTATATATCGCAATTCTGAGAAATAAAAGTCAGAATTGTGAGAATTAAACAATTGCGAGAAATAAAGTCAGAATTTCAAGTTATAAAGTCAGAATTGCGAGACAAAATCGCAATTGCGTGTTATAAAGTCAGAATTATGAGATATAAACAAATGCAAGAAATAAAGTCAGAATTGCTTGTTATAAACTTGCGATAATTAGAAAAAGTCTTTATAACTAACTTTAACTCACAATTCTGACTTTATATCACGCAATTCTGACTTAAAACTCGCAATTTTGAGTTTATATCACGCAATTCTGATTTTATAACTCGCAATTCTGATTTTATAACTCGCAATTCTGACTTAAAACTCGCAATTTTGAGTTTATATCACGCAATTTTGAGTTTATAACTCACCATTCTTACTTCATAACTCGAAATTCTGACTTTTCTTCTCGCAATTGTAAGTTTCAATCTCACAATTCTGACTTTATTTCTCAAAATTGTGAGATGCAAACTCGCAATTGCGAGAAAAAAGTCAGAATTGTGAGATAAAAAGTCGTAATTACCTTTTTTATCTTTTTATTCAGTGGCGGAAACAAGCTTCCATAACACAGATTCTATGACGACCTACCAGCGTACCACCCACAACTGAGGGTTTCGCTGTCAGCTCACACTTTTTTATTTGGCACTGGACAGGAAAAGGCTCAGTGATATCTCGCCAAATCAAATTCTCCATCGATATCTGAAACACTGTGGTTCACGTGTGAAATGAAATAACTATCGCGAGCTGTAAGGCAATCCTTGTCCTACGCGAGTGTGAGAACACAAGGATCTGTGGAGAACTACATACTGCATTAGAGATGCTCCGGTGACAGAAAAGGCAGTGCAGAGTCACGTCTCTCATCTCATACCCACAGTCGGATTTTACATAGTTATATACAAAAATACAAATACAGTCTAATGGCTTAAACATGTATCATTTCAAATGTACTATATATTTACATTACGGTCAGCTCTATACAGCAGTGGTATATAAGTGAGGGGCGCAGGTAACGCTGGCTGAACCGTGGTCGGGTAGTGCACTACAAGCAGGTTAAAAACAACGGGTGGAATGAGTTGTGTCTGGTTAACTGGTCAGGGACCCATTCGAACACACACACACACACACACACATATATATTTATATATACTGCTGCTTGTTTTTCTGTATCCCTGAGCGGGTCACAACAGAGACTCATGTGGGTTTTAAAAGGGGTTTCACGAAACGAAAAGTGCAGAGACGCAGATGAGAGGCAGGAAACACTGCGATCTGTAACAAACAATGAGAGAAAAGAAAGGAAACCCAAGCACATGCCCGTCACAAAGGCAAGATGACAGCGTTTGATTCCATCACAGAGTATTCAAGAGTGTTCATATTTCATCCAAAAATCAAGAGGAAAAATATATTTTTTTTTTGCATAAAGAAAAATATTTTTTTTTTTTGCATTTACACCATGAAAATTAAAATGTCTAAATTCAATTCAGTTTAAATAATATATATTTTTTACATTACATTTTTTATATTAACATGATGAGAATCGCGGATGAAATGGTCATTAATAGTCAAAAAATTATAAATGATTCTAAAATTGAGTTCATTTTCTTTATGCAAAAAACATTTCATATTTTGATTTTGATTGTGGGAAATATGACCCAAAGAATTTCTAGACAGGTTTCTTGAGATCCACTTTAAAGTATACTGATCTGCCTAGTTAGGGAAGATAGAAAAGGAAAACTGAGCGAAAAGGTGGGAAATAGAGCTACATTTATCCAACAATTGAGTATTTTAATAAATTAACATATATAAAATTAAATACTAAGTTATAGGCAGCCAAGCAAACCTCTAAATTACATTTAAAAGGCAGGTAAATGTTCATCGCAGTTCATCCAGAGTGACGAACTGTAAATAAAATATCTCAAAAATCACATTATTATGACCACTGCAGCCTTTCCAATAAATTACACATCATAAAATACTTCAATGATTCAATGTGCAGGACTTTGCGTAGATGACTTCATTACCCACAAACCATGATGAAGGCCTTATTGTTGAAGTCTCAGATATATCAGTGAACATTCCCATGATCGATCTAGTGGATTTCAAGTTTTAACTCAAGTATGGCACGTGGCCGGGCCAAATGCGTCTTGTTTTGTACGGTGAATCTCTATAAGCAAGTGTCAAATTTAAATAATTCTGCGGGGTTAAAACGCTAGCGAGCTAACCTACTCTGCCTACTACCCTCCCTTAAAAGTGCACCAAAAACCACTTGTTCCAATCACAATAAACCTCCGGAAGACACGCCGGGGAAAAGCCGTGTGCCTTTAGCAGAGGTACGGGTGTATGTGAGCTACCCATCTGTACACAGTACAGATGAACCTCTGCGTCCTCTAGGGGGCGCTGCTGCTGCTCCCTCCATCAGCCATGGAGAACTCATCCGCCAACAGAGCCTCTATATTGGCCGTGGTCTCTGGGCTGAGCAGATCTGAGACATCCATGCTGGCCAGGCCGTCGGTGGGAGGGTTGGGGGTCACTGGAGCAGACAGGCTGTCCTGCTGCGGTGGAGCAGGGTTCTGTTCTGACGGGCAGCAGGAGCGAGGTTCTTCAGGGAGGGCTGGAGGAGCAGGAGGAGGCGACGTGGTCTTTGACTTCTCCAGTGAGGAGGCAGCACTCTTGTCTTTAGCTGAGTCTCTGCAGGCACACTGACACTGGCAGGACTCCTCCTGCTTGATGATGATCACCGGCAGGCTCAGACCGATCTGCTGCACTGCATTCCCTGAAACACAAACACAACTAGCTGTGACAGATGGTTGATGACAATCTGCATTACATTCTGTTATAGGGCTGCACAATGATGGTTAAACTGATAATAGGGCTGCCCCCTAATAGTCAACTAGAAGAGGCTTAGTCGACCAAAATTTTATTAGTCAGTAAATCACAGAAACAAACAAAAAAAAAAAAAACTCGTGGCGAAGTCACGCAGTCCGTGAGGGACAGATTGTTAATGATCCTTGTGGTAATTACAGTATGTCGGGCAGGAAATCCAAACATTCGCCTATCATGCATCAACCTCAAATATGGCTTATCATCACAAACATGCAAGTAGTAGCAACTTTACATGGCCGCTCGCTCTAACGTTAACATAGATAAATGTGCGCTGTTCAGGGTTCGTACACATTTCTACCAATACATTTCCATGACTTTTTGGCAAATATTCATGACCTAACGTTCCATGAAACGTCTGTGTATACATGTAAAATAATATAATAGAGGTAGAATGGTAGAATAAAAAATACATGTTCAAATGTCAAATCACAGCATATCTGAACTAATTAACGACAAGCTATGTAGTTTAATACAAAATAAACGCTGACATACCAGTAAGATAAAATACTGTGTCTGACCCTAGCAACAGATTAACATTAGAGATGCACCGATGTATCGGCTAACAATCGGTATCGGCCGATAAAAGCTATTATTATCACTATCGGCCATCAGCCGATTGTTTAAAAACTGCCGATGGTCAGGGCCGATTATATCCTGTCAATCAAAAGGGTGCGGAAAGACGTGTTCAGACTGCAAATCATACATGTGTGAAGAAAATCACTCTTGTGTTGAATTTTAACGCATTAACAGTTTAAAAATATTGACGTTAAAGCAGACTCTTTTTGACCCTATGAATCACCCGTAGTTCAAGCCAGGGTTGCCAGGTCTGCGTTTTTTTTCCTACATCAAATATTATTTGTAGCCTCCCATCCAATAATCGCAAAAAGATTTGTGCTTTATTACTTCTGATAAGAATTAAAGTTTCAGTTTTCAAATTCTGTCCATTTTATCATGAAATTCAAACAATAAATGGCGTCTTGACGCTCTTAAATGTGACGCGGAGCGTCTTTTCTTCCTCTTCAATAGTTCGATATCTCGAAAAACATGAATGAACATCAAAGGTATGTTGAAATATATTGTACAACTTACCAGAATGTATCATGTCTCATGTAATCACTTTATTTGTGTTTCAACCACGGAAAGACGTCAATAAAACAGCTTGTGAACAATACCTATGTCACATCATGTCACTTTTACCTCAGGAATGTTTTCCAATGTTCACAGTTTTTTTAGCTATCTACATATAAAAACACTAGAGAGGAGCTTATTTACTGTTAATTATATGCTTGTGCAAATTTGCTATGAAGACAAGCGCTTATGAAAACTACCTTATGTGATACTAAGTTTTATACATTTCAGTTTTTATTTGAGTGTAATTATTATATCTAAAAAAAATAAACAGCAGCTGAATATAATACCTCTGCTGTTAATTGTAACCTCTAATATTGTAGTGTACCAAATGAGAGGGTTCCCTGTATAATTTGCAACATTATTTGGGAGAGATTTTTTTTTCCTTAAGAAAAACCAAACTATCGGTATCGGCCGATATCATTCTGAATAATCGGCTATCGGTATCGGCAGAGAAATTTAGTATCGGTGCATCTCTAATTAACATACATCAATGGGAGGCAATGATGTTAAAAAAGTGTTCAGTAACACTGATTGTAACTTTAAATGGTTGCGGGGTTAGAGACAAACTTTTGGAATACAAAATTGGGTAACTAAGAAGATTTAAAAACAGCTTTGCCTCCTAGTCCTATTTACCATTAATCTCATTGGAAAACCATCAATCATCAACAAGATAACATCCCTTTTTAAATTCCCCAAAAACAGTCGAGTTTATTTATTCGTTTCTGCAATTTACACCTATACAAACTGCAACTGCCAGACATTACCCCATGCCAGGGTCAGAAATAAACTTTTCCAATATGGGGCCCCTTGCAATTGATTTCCAGGGGCATTTTATTTATTTATAAGTGCAATTTTTTATGATTATCTGTGTTGTCATTTGTCAAATACTTAACTTTAACCAATTACTTAAGTCAATCAGAACACTATATAGACTGTTACCAATAACATTTTAGCATTAACAAAAGCCATCTTTACACTGCAAAGGTGGAACAGAAGCTGCACCTGAAATACCATCAATGTTTATTTACACAGACTGTTTAAAGTTACTCAAATTATAAAATTAACAGGAACTCTTTACAGAGTAATTTTTGTCAATTAATGCTCTTGATATTGTAATAATGATTATTAACGTTGATTAATAGATACATAAAATGTTTTTGTGTTTGGGGAAACTGAACGTCATATTCTGGCTACAAAGATAAAACAATCTTAGAACCATTTATGAATTATTTTAATGCTTTTTACACATTAGAAAATGAAGACTTCATTTGATCTTACCAGCATGATGAATAAATTATATATAACTGGAATAAACTGTATACGCAGAGAACGGGACCGATTGTGAAGCTGTCCATAACTTGGGTGTAGCGCGAGTTTAAGCGCTCTCACAAACACTCCTGTTAAAATCACGGACGCTGATGACACTGCGACATGAATGTCTTACATCCAATCTGCACTTTGTTGTTTATTATGGGAAAATTCACGATTTTCAGTCAGAATTCAGACAGAGCGCGAGCACTGAACGAAACTCTTCGTTTCAGCGACGACTAATCTGAACGCTTCTGATTGGCCTCGACAGAAACGCGTGTGATTGGTTATGTGGTGGATCGAATAAACAAAGTATGTTTACAAAGTTTCAAAGTTTGTTTAACCAATATTATCACTTAAACATATATTCTATTATTACATTAATATTTTGAAACAAATTTCCATGACTTTTCCAAAACTTTTCCAGGCCTGGAAATCGCTGTTTTAAAATTCCATGACTTTTCCGGGTTTTTCATGACCGTACGAACCCTGGCTATTATTAGGTGCATATCCAAGTGTTTGTGGAAGTGTGGAAGGTGAAGTATTAGCATGGAGGCACTGACACGATTACTTGCATTTCTTCTGATAGCAGCAGAAACAACTTAAAATACTCATACAGATAAGAGTAATACATCATTCAAAACTGTAAAGATTTACTTTTACCACTTTTATTTGTGTAAACTCACAATAACAACAAAACACTGTGCTTTTGCAAAATAAAGAAAACAAACAGGATGCACTTTCTGCCATCTCTTCATATCTCAGGGACAGGCAGAACTACATCTCTAGCTACAATTAAAAATCCCCCACTGTCTCGCTTAAACGGTGTTCCCCAGGGTTCAGTTCTCGGCCCATTATTATTCATATTCTACATTTTGCCTCTTGGACAAATCATTCATTGTCATGTTTTTTATTATCACTGCTACGCTGACGATATTCAAATATATACAGTTTGCAGGACAGATTCCACCAGACTACCTCGTTATCCGTTATCGTTATCAATGAATTGAAAGAGAGAGCGTGTGCACATGGTTGCCAGGTTGGGAAGATTAAGCAAAAAATTTTTAATAATTTAACAGAAAAACCCTGATTGGGGGAATTAAACCCTTGACATCTGGCAACCCTGAACATGAACTCTCATCTTGGATAAATAACCAATGGGCCAATATCGCAGACAATTATGCTTAATCGAGAGAAGCAGAAACTAGAATCGCAATTAAACATTTAAATGTGTAGCCCTATTCAGTTGTCTTTTTTTTTATATAAATCAACAGAAACAGTACTGCAAAAACAACAAATAACAAATATTCAATCATACCTGAATGTCCACCAACTGGTATGGCTGTTGTAAAAAATACCTTCTCTACTTTTGGGCCCTGAAAATAAAAGCAGTAGTAATGTGAAAAAGGAAAGCATTAAGATTTTTTTTTTAAGGCATTAATTCAAACCCTAACTAGACAATTACTAAGATCCTAACTACGACTAAAACACTCAGAATATCTGAATATCTCAGATATAATCAGACACATATTTCTGGCAAGATTAACATCATTAATGAAAACAAAAAGCAAACTGTGAAAAAATTTATTACTTTGAATAACTTTCAAAATAAGTACATTTGTGGGGAAAAAAACAAGTGCTAAAAAAATGCTAAATATCCACCATAATATGCACTAAAAATGAACAACAATAAAAAAAAATTGTCACTAATGTCCGTTTGAAGGCAGAGAGATGGTTGTTACAATTTACTTTTAAGTCAACTGCTACAATGTACTGCTGGATATGAAAATTATTGTGAGGTTCGCAGAATCAAATCTTTAAAAGTCTTTCTGGTTCCTGATTAAGTGACTGATACTTGGCCAGAATAAACTACAATATGCACAAGACTCGCCTTCATGTCGTTCATGTCGTTTTGGTGTAAATTGACTTTTAATGGGGGGACAGAAATCTCTTTATTAAAAATATCTTCATTTGCATTTCGAAGATGATGAAAGTCTAACAGGTTTGGAACGACATGAGGGTGAGTAAATAATTCATTTTTAGGCGATCTAACCCTTTAACTCTTTCCCCACCATTGATGAGTTTTTTTCCAGCAATCCATGTTTTCACTGTTAAAAATAGAGGCTCTGTTCTTTCTTTTGACATATTGAGTGTTTACATATTAAAATAACAAAATATTCTGAGGGCCATGAAAGTTGTGAATATGATCAAAAATGCTGGCACTGTCTGGGAAGTTTTTCAAAAAACGCTGGCAGGGAAAGAGTCAATGGCATCTTAATTGCTAAAATCCTGCTTGTAAATGACAATGAAACCAAAGATAAAAACGTAAAGCTGAAGCTAAAATAAAATTTAATTTAAGTTGAATGATAAACTGCTGGACCTGTTGTTCGGGGTTTTGCTGCGCACTGGCGGCACTGCTGAGGATCCACTGCAGGTTCTGATCGGACATGACGAGGCTGGGCTGCAGGCCGAGCGTGGGGGCGATAGTGATTGTAGGAGGAGGAGGAGGAGGAGCCAAAGGCACTGTGTGCGTTACTGCCGCCGTCACCTCTGTCGCCATGCCCGCCACGCTGGAGGCACCGGGCACAGTTGGCGGGGGACCCGGTGGAGCCGTGGGGGGCAATGTCACGTAGTGCTGGGCGACTGAGGGTGCAGATGGAGCGGGCACTTCTGGTGAGTGCGATGAGGTGGCCGGAGCACAGGCGAAAGTGGAGGTCAGTAATGAGCTGCTGGCAGCAGGGGGCGGAGCCGGCTGAGAGGGGAGTGTTGTGGGCGGAGTCTGAGCCTCAAGTGCAGGGGTTGTGATGGAGCAGGATGGGGATGAGGTGGATGAAGGGGGCTGAGGGAAAGTGGGGTGAGTGGACACATCTGCAGCGCCTGACTGAGGAGACGACTCCAGGCCAAAAGACTCCGCGGGGTTATCTGGAGAGACAGAAGCGTGACGTCAGACTGAGCGACAGGACATGTGATGGGTCATTCCTGCTATGCAGTACATTGCATGTTACGTTACCATCATTAATCTACTGGTTAAACTTTTCAAAGAAGTGCTAGCAAGCTTTAGCACATCACTAACACAATTCTATCATGTTTTAACACATTGCTAGCATGTTTCCCAACATGTTTAAACATGTTTTAACATATTTCTAACATTTCTTAGCATGTTGCTAACATGTTTTAATGCGTTGCATGTTTAAACACAATAACATGTTTTAACCAATTGCTAGCATGTTCCTAGTATGTTTTAACACTCTGACATTGCTAGCATGTTTTAACATGTTAAAATGTTTCTAACAAGTTTTAGCATGTTGCTAACATGTTTTAACACATTGATGTTGCTAGCATGTTTCTACACGTTAACAATATTAATGTGAAACATGTTGATACCATGTTGATACCATGTTTCTTTGTTTTTGCACATGGGTAGCATGTTTTAACACATTGATAACATGTTTTAACATGTTGCTTCCAGGATTTAACACAATGCTAATATGTTTTACTATGTGGTTACCATGTTTTAGCACATTGCTAACACGTTTTAACAATTTCTAGCATGATTTAACAGTTAACATTTCAGCATATTGTTACCACGTTCCTATCATGTTTTACCATGTTGCTAACATGTTCCTAACATGTTTTAACACCGTTAGAATGTTTTAACATATTATTCGCAAGTTCCTAACGTTTTAACATTTCTTAGCATGTTGCTAATGTTTTAACACATTGACACATTTTAACCCATTGCTAGCATGTTCCTAGTATGTTTTAACACACTGACATTGTAAGCATGTTTTAACATGTTTTTAAAAGGTTTCTAACATGTTTTAGCAATAACAACTTAACAATTGCTAGCATGATTTAACATTGTTAACATTTCAGCATATTGTTACCACGTTCTTATGTTTTACCATGTTGCTAATATGTTTTAACACATTGACATGTTTTAAGCCATTGCTAGCATGTTCCTAGTATGTTTTAACACACTGACATTGTTAGCATGTTTTAAAATGTTGCTTGCAAGTTCCTAACATGTTTTAACACGTTTCTAACATTTCCTAACATGTTGATAACGTTTTAACACATTGACATGTTTTAACTCATTGCTAGCATGTTCCTAGTATGCTTTAACACACTGACATTGCTAGCATGTTTTAACATGTTGTTAAAATGTTTATAACGTTTTAGCATGTTGCTAACATGTTTAATGTTTAAACACATTGATACTGTTGGCATGTTTCAAGATGCTAGCAATATCAATGTGTAACGTGGATACCATGTTTAAAATATGTTTTAGCACATGGGGAGCATATTTTAACACATTGATAACATGTTTTAGCATGTTGCTACCAGGATTTAACACATTGCTAATATGTTTAAACATTTGGTTACTATGTTTTAGCATGTTGCTAACATTTTTTTAATTAGTGCTGTCAATCGATTAAAAAAAAAATAACTAATTAAATCGCACATCATATAATGTAACGCTAGCCAAAGGTTGCCAGGAAAAAATGGATGGAGCGTTAATTGCTTTAAATATTTTGAACGCGTAAAAATGAAAAAAAAAATTAATCGCAAAATTAACACGTTTATTTTTACAGCCCTAGATTTAACAATTGCTAACATGACTTAACATATTGTTAAACTTTTTCCTAGCATGTTTTAACACATCACTAGAATGTTTTACCATGTTGTTAACATGTTTTACAATTCCAAAAATAAAAAGTGTACTTTAAATACCTGGATGATGTGCTTAATTAACTGAAAAAATGAAGTGTAGAGTGTTGGACACTTTGTGCACTCAACTGTCGCAGCTTTCCTTACGTAGCGGAGAGGGAGGGGTGATCAGACTCCAATAATGAATGACGACAAAACCTTACAAAATTCATACACCACACTGTAGAGTGCACAGTGCATAGTACAAGTGTAGAGTGTAATTTGGGACACAACTGTTGTTAACATGCTGTTGTTACCTCGCATTGCTACCAAGTTTTAACACATTGCTAGCATTTTGTAACATTGCTATCATGTTTTAGCACGTTGGTCACAGGTTTTAGCACACTGATAGCATGTTTTCAACATACTGATATTTTGTTAACAGGTTTTTAGCATGTTTTAACGCATTGTTAACATTTTGCTAGCAGGTTTCTGGCATGTTTTGACGCATTGCGAACGTGTTTCGAACAATTTTTAGGTATCTGAGCAAGTCTCTGAAGGTCCGGCATACACAAACATATTAAAATAAATAATTCCTGCCCAAGGCACATGTATAATAAAGGGGCGGGGCCTGGTTAAGTTGGTTTAATAGTGTGTTGAGGATGTGTGGCATTTCCAAAACATGCTCAAAGCCCTTGACTAATCACAACACACTGCTCCAGCTGACCAATCAGAGCACATTGTGCTTTTCAGAAGGAGGGGCTTAATAGAGACAGGAACTAAACAGAGTGTTACTGACAGACTGGGAAGAAAGGAGCTGCAACAATGACAAATATGGGAAAAAATGTGTTTTTTGAACATTCAAGCATGAAAACCTGTTCTAGTAGAGCCCAAAAACAAAATCAAGACTTTGAAAGAGAGCATAATATGGCCTCTTTAGCACATTTAGCACACTTATTCATTTTTAAAAGTTCAAAGCGTACTGCATAACAGAAGTGACCCGAGTGTCTTTGAACACAGTGAGCTCTAAAAGTTCTTGCCTGTGGGTTTCGGCTCGTCCTGGCTGACACTGTTCTCAGGACTCTGGAACATCAGCTCAAAGATTCGTATGGGGGTGACGCTGTTCAGATCCAAACCCTGAGACTGAGACATGAACATGTGCTGAGATGTACTTGTATCTGGGAGACGACTGAAAACAGCTCTGTGTAAATGAGGACGCAACTCACATTATTATGGTTCTCCTGGAGCTCAGAGTCAGTGGAAATGAGGCTCAAATCACTGAGGCACAGCGAGTGATTCGCATCCTAAGGTTGAACAAGTACAACAGGACCAATTAAGTCCACTGTCAAACAGTGTGGGTGTAATAAAGCAGCCACAGAGGGCTGTGACCATGTGAGTGTTCACCTCTGACAGCGGATGACTGCTCACGGTGAACGTTGGACCTTTATCGTGACCTCGGATGTGACTCTTTAGGCTGTATTGAGAGCTGAAGGTCTTCTCACAGCCATCGCTCGGACAGAAAAACGGCTTCTCTCCTGGAACAGAAAAAGAGACAGTAGGAGAAGAAATGGAGAGGTTCTCTTGTCTAAAAAAAATGGACATTTTAGCAAAACAATTGTTTGTTGCAAACAAAGCCAGAATCAACTGCATAATTATTGATTAAGGTGAAAAAGTGGTGTTTGTAAAATATTGTAAATAAAATAAGTGTTCATATTGAAATATTACGAACAATATCAAAGTTATTCTTAAGTTTACTTTATACAGCAAAAAGACACGTGAACCACAAGTTGAAGGTGTATGTTTGTACAATCATACTGAAAGGCCTTTTACTTGCTAAAAAAAGTCTAAACTATCAATCAGAAGGCATGTAACAGATCGTGTGTGACAGGTTTTTCAGATCATCATTTATACGCCTTAAAAATTTGCATATTAAATATGATGCAGTAGGCTTTATAGGACTTAGTCAGTGACAGTAAATAGCTGCTTTGTATTGTTTTGATTTTAAAGCAGACAGACTGACAGTGTCTTACCAGTGTGTGTCCGTACATGTGTTTTCAGGTGATGACTAGCAGCGAAAGCCTTACCACAGCCATCATGGTCACACCTGCAGACACAAACACAATAGTATAATAGTTCATCAATCTTTGCTAATATGCAAACACCCCACGTTCATGATTTAGCACATGTTCTGCAGTCTCAAGCTGTATCAGGAAGCAGATCACTGTCTCCACTCTCAGTGGCAGGGAAAATTAAAATGAATCATTTAAATGTGATTGGCTGTTAATTTTGTAAAGCACTTCTGAACTAGGGAAAGGTGCTCTATGAATCAATCAGATGACCGTCACATGATCTCCTGCTCCTCACCTGAATGGTTTTTCCCCCGTGTGCGTGCGGATGTGCTTCCTCAAGTCACTGAGCGTGGTGAAGTACTTGGTGCATCCCTCTGATTCACAGTTAAACGTCTTCCCAGTGTGCAGCCTCTGGTGTGCTTTCAGTCTGACGAGAGAGCAACACAATAATCAACTGATCTGATCAGGTGCCTTTATACAAAGTATGAATGTAGGGGTGGGTGATATGACCAAAATCTTATATCACGATATAGTTATTTTTGCTTTAAATAAGGTTTTTATGATATCAAATGTTTTGATACCTGTGAAATTTCATAATTATCACCATTTTTAATATAATTTAAAAAAACCAAACTAATACTAGCCTAAAAAAGAAGTGAAGACAAGTAAACTGATAAAGGAAGAGTGAAGAAAACAAACTACAATAGAACAAAGACACAAATGAAATAGGCCTACCTGAGAAACTTCAAGCACTAAAAATAAAAAATACTACATAAAATGTATAAAGTAATCAAATGTATAAAAAACACTGCATTGTCTTTACTGTGTAAATTAAATATACATTTATTCTTATTAAAGTTACAAAAGTGATTTAGTCAAGAGCAGTGAGTGATTTTCTCTTTTTGTTGTTGTTTGATTAGCATTAATAACGACAGCAGGTAAATTTGGATGCTGTCACTTTAAGACCGACTGCACGGATCCGTTATACTCATGCGTTTTCTCTCAACAGTTTAGTTCACTTAAGACATAAATTACTGTGTTTACTTGCAAATACATTGCCACTTTGACACATAAATATGTATTTAACCATTCAAGTCCAATTAGGAGACAAAAACCACTCAGTTCTCACACGCTTTATGAGCAGCGGCTTCATGTCGCACGTCTCTCTAACGCTAGATGCTACATTGGTTTTATGCACTATTCAACTGGTCGCGCGATGGCGTTAGGCTGGACCCAAATATTCGATTATTCGAATATTCGTTCGGTGGGTTGGTATTCGATTTTCAATTTTGGGATTTGAATATTAGTTTTTTTTTCCTTTCTTTTTTTCTTTTTCGTACACCTGGCATCCCCCACACGCGAAACGGTTCTCATTCGCGCTTGAATATGTTTACATTATAAAATCTGGTGAAATACAATACTCTTTTTTTTTTTTTTTTTTACAATTATCATATATAGCCTAGCCATTTTTAATAGGATGGACAGTTGAAGGAACCCAACCTTGTTATACTTAAATATATTTGATTCTTCTTAGCCTACCAATGTGTTCCCTGCAGCTGGAGTATTCTCTGTCTAGAGCGCAACTGCATGAGCTCGTATGGACAGAAGCGCATGTCTGAGCTTGTATTTTGGGTTAAGCTGCGTTGCTTTGACATTGTGGAAAATAGAATAATAGAAACAAAATGTATTAGCCTTTTTACCCGTTATTATCAATCTAAATTAATCTACTGCAAAATATAGGAGCTTGTTAAAACTCAAACGTGAGATTTTACTGGGACGGCGTGTTCTTTATTTATTACAGTTCGTTCATTTATTTTTCGTTCTTCTTTTATTTAAATAGCCAACCCGTTATGGTATTCGGACCAGCCCTACGATGGCGTTCCCTCAACACCAAGACACAGCGTCTTGTTCCCCTTCTCAGGTAATCAGGGATGCATACGCACCCTGAGATGTTTTTTTTTTTCAAATCATTTTAATGTGTGACCATATTCGGGGAGGCTGATACACTGTATGTACTGTAAATTAGTATTCTACTGATCTAACTAACCAATAAAAGTATAGCATGAGTATGACAGTAGTATGTTATTCTGAACACAGCCCTGTTCAGTGATGAAGCTAGGGTGGTCAGATGTCCCTGTTTTCCCAGTTTTTGGTGTTCTATACCCGGAAATGTCCCTACACTTTACAGTTTTATTCCCATTATCTCTATCAGGGGTGTCCAACCCTGCTTCTGGAGAGCTACCATCCTACAGATTTCAGCTCCAACCCCAATCAAACACACCTGAACCAGTTAATCAAGGTGTTCAGGGTTGCTTGATATTTACAGACAGGTGTGTTGGAGCTGTAGGACGGTAGCTCTCCAGGAGCAGGGTTGGACACCACTGATCTATATTCTGAAGGTTTATTCATATATCATTCACCTGATTTTTATATCACATTTCAGTCCTAATAATAGGTCGATTTTTTTCTGGCTTTTGACAGTATTTTCTGATTTATGTGTTATTGTAATTATGTGTAATTGTGGAGCCCCTTGCAATTGATTTCCAGGGGCATTTCATTTATTTATAAGTGCAATTTTTTATGATTATTGGTGTTGTCGTTTGTCAAATACTTAACTTTAACCAATTACTTAAGTCAATCAGAACACTATATAGACTGTTACCAATAAAATTTTAGCATTAACAAAAGCCATCTTTACACTGCAAAGGTGGAACAGAAGCTGCACCTGAAATAGCATAAATGTTTATTTACACAGACTGTTTAATGTTACTCAAATTATAAAATTAACAGGAACTCTTTACAGAGTAAGTTTTGTCAATTAATGCTCTTGATATTGTAATAATGATTATTAATATCCATTAATAGATACATAAAATGTTTTTGTGTTTGGGGAAACTGAACGTCATATTCTGGCTACAAAGATAAAACAATCTTAGAACCATTTATGAATTATTTTAATGCTTTTTACACATTAGAAAATGAAGCCTTCATTTGATCTTACCAGCATGATGAATAAACTATATATAACTGGAATAAACTGTATACGCAGAGAACGGGACCGATTGTGAAGCTGTCCATAACTTGGGTGTAGCGCGAGTTTAAGCGCTCTCACAAACACTCCTGTTAAAATCACGGATGCTGATGACACTGCGACATGAATCTCTTACATCCAATCTGCACTTTGTTGTTTATTATGGGAAAATTCGCGATTTTCAGTCAGAATTCAGACAGAGCGCGCGCACTGAACGAAACTCTTCGTTTCAGCGGCGACTAATCTGAACGCTTCTGATTGGCCTCGACAGAAACGCGTGTGATTGGTTATATGCGGCAGTGGGTGGATCGAATAAACGAAGTATGTTTACGAAGTTTCAAAGTTTGTTTAACCAATATTATCACTTAAACATATATTCAATTACATACATATTTTGAAACAAATTTCCATGACTTTTCCAAAACTTTCTGGTTTATTTATTTTTCCAAAACTTTTCCAGGCCTGGAAATCGCTGTTTTAAAATTCCATGACTTTTCCAGGTTTTTCATGACCGTATGAACCCTGCCAGTATCGTGAATCGCATTGCATCTTGAGTTGAGTGAATCGTTACATCCCTTGTGAGCATATTTAATTAGATAATGCCTCAATTGCATATTTAAAATAACATTTCAGAAAACTTGTAATACAAAACAAGTCTCCTAATGTACTGTGAATGATCAACTGTGGAATGTATGGTGATGTGATATCAAACAGGAGGCCAGGCCACTAGAGGGCCTCAGAAAACTTGTATTTGTGTAAGTCATATTGAGGCCTTGAGATGACTTGATTTACACAAACACAAGACAAAACAAACATTAAAATAAGCTAAAATAACTACAAATCAAGATATTTCTTATTTTAATTTTAAAAAATTCTATTAAAAAAAAACATAAGAACAAAAGAACCAGGATTCACACTGAAAACCTGGATAAGTTTAGACCTTCTAGACCTGGAAAACCACAAATAATGTTTAGAGAACAAAACTTCTCTAAACATTATTTGAAGCGCCTGCCATCCAATAATCACAATAAGCTTTATGCTTTGATACCTTTGGTATGAAACAACGTCCTGACTTTCATATTCTGTCAATTTTATTACGAAATTCAAACAATAAATGCAGCTTCAGCTAATGTGTGGTGACTAGGGGTGTGACGAGAATTTGGTCTCTATTTGCACTTTGAATATTGAGAGAGTACTTTGATTATGGTTGCACTTATTGTTCGCACTTAATAAGACTAAGAGAAAACTGTGTTATTCATTTTTATTTATACTGTTTTTATTTCTATAATCAATTTGTGGAAAGGAGTTCAGTTAGGAGGTCAAAAGTTGTAGAAGCTCATAAATCATGTACAGTAAGATCTGAAGACAGTCATGTGAGAGAAGCCAGTCAGTTGAGTTTGTGGCAAAACCTTTTACACTGCTTGAGTATTGTTGTCTTTTACTGCATATGATAATTCATACTCAAAGTAGAACTGAAATGACATTCATTACAAGATGATTAGTTAAAACATTTCAAATGCATCTGCAGACTATTTTTCTAGTCATGTATTTCGTCATTGAGGATTTCTTAAAATACTGTGTAAAAATCTCGTCTCGTTCTCGTGAGCTAAGTGGTGACAGGTCGCTGTAGCGCCTCAGTTCAAGCGGTATATCAACTGATCATCTCTTCATCTTTATTATTAGTTACAGCACCAAATAACTCTATATTTTACTAAATATATGCACTATATTACATATTCCTTATATTTTTTACTTAACCTGCTAGTGACGTCTTATTTATTGTACAGTTTAATAAATCTGTTATTAAAACGAGTTATGACAGCCACCGTTTAAATGTTTACATTTCAACAACGAACTGTAGTAGAAACATAATTATATCATTAAATATAAAAACTTAAATTGCCAAATGTAACTAATGGAGCATTGATTATTATATCTAAATATAAATAGCAATTGAATTTAATATTATGACCTCTGTTGTGCACTGTACAGTTTACAGCATTAGTTGACAGAGATTTTTTTCTTAAGAAAATTTCACATGTTCTGTACCTGATATTTATATCCAAATGAATCGATATCAAATGTAATCAAGAGCTTGTGAATTAAATCTAAGAAACCAACAACATGTCATGTTACTCTTAGCAAACAGAGGCTGACAGAAGTGAATGGTGGCGGATCTGCGGCTTCAGGCCAGCAGTCACATGCGTGTGAATATGAGTTTCTGTGAGACCCACACGCTGCCATCCACACAATGCAATCACTGTCTAACAGCAAAGCCCACAGCGCAGAAGGAGCTATTTAAGCATGCTAATGCAAAATATCATATTCATATTCACCTGTAGAGAGTGTTGAAGGCTTTCTCACAGCCCTGGACATCACACTCAAAGGGTTTTTCTTTTGTGTGGACGCGGACGTGGATCTTCAGGCTGTAGGACGTGAGAAAGGCTTTGCCGCAACCCTGCTGGTTGCAAACAAACGTGTATTCGCCGCGGTGCGTCTTCTGATGTGTGCGCAGGTTTCCCGCCGTGCTGTAGGTGCGCGTACATCCCTCGAACATGCACTGATATCGCTTCACCTGAGATGATCAGAAAACAGCCAACAGTTACAAAGAAAGAGGCATTATGCCTGTTTCACACATCATCCGTTTGCAGTAAATATGCGGAGCGTATTTTTTTCAGTGCCTGTGTTAACATGTTAAAGTGTTCTTGCTGAATTAAAATGAGTCAAAATGAACACGGATTGACATGTAAATGTGGTAATTTCAACATAAATGCATTTAATTAAAGTATACTATTATTTTTAATCTTATTACTTCAAGCAAAACACCAGAAGTCACAAAAATGTGAAACTCCTTGAAACGCCTTCATTGTAGTCTTGAGTTTTCTTTCAGGAACGAACATGTCACAATATTCCTCATTTAAATAATTCCCGCCCCAAAAAAAGGGGGCGGGGCATGGTTGAGTTAGTTAGTAGTGTCAAAGCGCTTGACCAATCACAACACATCGTCAAGCATTAAAACCAGTTCTATTAAAGGGGTGGTTGATTATGATTTCACTTTTTTAACTTTAGTTAGTGTGTAATGTTGCTGTTTGAGCATAAACAACATCTGCAAAGTTACGATGCAAAGGGAGATATTTTCTTTTACAGAAATCGCTGTTTATGGACTACAACAAACGGCTGGTAGGGACTACAATGAGCTTCTTCCTGGGTTAGTGACATCACTAACCCTAAAATTTACATAAATCCCGCCCCCGAGAACACGCAACAAAGGGAGTGAGGCCATGTTGGGCTGCTTTAGAGAAGAGGAAGAGTTGTTGTAGTAGAGTGTTGTTGTCATGCCGTCATTTTACGCCGGACTGCTTCACAAACGAGGGTCAATTCAACGCTGGATTTGCACAAAAGATTAACATGACGGCACATGCTAGTCGATGAGTTGAATCAACTCCACAGCAACTACATAAATTTAACCACTAACCGTTCAGAAACGTCCAGTTTCATTCTAAAAGTTGTAACTTCTTCCTGAGTCTCTCCATCAGTGTCGACTCCGGTTTGAACAATGTAAGGCTGAACGCCGTTACTGACAATCCTCATTTTGGCTGCGTGAGATTCTCCAGCTTTGTTGTTGTTGAGCAACCGAAGCGTGAGCTGTTAAAGCTCCGCCCTCTTCTGGAAAGGGGGTCGGGAGCAGCAGCTCATTTGCATTTAAAGGACACACACAAAAACGGCGTGTTTTTGCTCACACCCAAATGAGGCAAATTTGACAAGCTATAATAAATGATCTGTGGGGTATTTTGAGCTGAAACTTCACAGACACATTCTGGGGACACCAGAGACTTATATTACATCTTGTAAAAGGGGCATAATAGGTCCCCTTTAAAGCCCAAAAACAAAATCAAGACTTTATAGATGGGCATAATAGCTACTGCAATATACTGCAAACGGATCACATGTTAAATGGGTATTACAGTCTCCAAAGGAGAAATGAGAGGTCAAAGCATGACTCAAATCAACAAAACATTTCCTTTTTGATGAACAAAACATTTCCTTTTTATTTAACCAAACTCCAATACACTACCACAAACAATATTCTCTCACAGATGCCAGGCTCTACATTGAACAAAACATACTTTATCTCGAATATGTGTGTACTGGAATCACTTGACAAATGTTTATCAATTTACATTCCTTTCTAATCACTTGTGGTTAAGTGGCACACTGGTCAGAGATGTGGCCTAGTGGTTAACTCACATGGTGCTCATGTGTGCTCATTTCCCAATACACCCACTCCTTCTCTCCTCATTTCCTGTCACACTACTGACAAATGGTTGCCATACAACCGATACTACTTCTGAAGTACTGTATGCATAGTGGGCCTATGCAGATTTTCTGCATACATAGAATACAGTGGCGTGCAGTGGTGCTCTGAAATGAGGCAAAGTCCTCAGGTTTTTTTAATAAATCAAATGTAAATTCATGTCCCAGTTACACTTAGTGTTGTCACATTTTCCTGGTTAAATAAACATTACATTACATTAAAAAAAACAAAAAAAACAAAACAAATACAATTCTATTTTGAATTTTTACATTAACAATGTAATTAATGTTCTATTTATTAAAACCAAGTATAAATCTCATCAAATTAGTGTTTTAAGCATTTTTTTAAAAAAATTCCAAAATAACTAAAGGCAGTAACAATTTAAACAATATATTTTATTTGTGAACTCATGTTCAGCTGTTCTTTTTAATAGTCAACTTATTTTCGGATCGTCAGTCAACCTCAGTAAACGCTGTCAAAGACACGAAGATGTATCTTTAATTTCACCAAGCTGATTACTCACTAAAACCCCCACAGTCACAATGTTTTTCAGGCCATTTCAAAGTGATATCTAAGTGGCTGAGTTGTTTACTTGCTTTTTAAATAGTCTTCCCATTGTTGCCATCATTTTTTTTATTCACACTGATTCGCACGAAAACAGGATTTATCACACGAACAAATCATAACATAACAAATGATGCTGAAAATTCAGCTTTGATCACAGGAATAAATTAGTTTACTATATATTTCACATAGAAAACAGCCATTTTAAATTATAATAATATTATTTCACAATATTGCTGTTTTTACTGTATTTTTGATACATCATTGGTGAGCATAAGTGACTTCGAAAACGTTAAAAAATCTTACTGACACCAAACACGAGTCCATGTTAAAATGTAGACTTTAAAAAAAAAAAAAAATTCACTTATATTCTTTACAGTTCAATGTAAAAGTAAAACCTAAAATATTAAAATAATAAGATATATTAGATATGAAGATCAAATTCAAATCAAAGGTCATAATTAATAATAATTAATACAATATCAAGTTATTATTTGTAACATTGTGTGAAGAATTCTGCTCAAATCTTTCATAAGCAGTGTGTGAGTGTGTGAGTGTGAGTGTGTGTGTGTGTGCATGTGAGAGAGAGAGAGAGAGAGAGAGAGAGAGAGAGAGAGAGAGAGAGAGTGTGTTTCAGCAGCAAACAGACTCTCTTTTACATCAAGCCAATGATCAGTATTCAGCAGCAAACTCTCGTCGTACAGAACAGTCAGCAAAAAACATCAGACCCCTGAGATAATGCTGATCTCTCCCTGCTTTTAGCAGGCAAACACACACAAGACAAACTACATAAACATCAATAGCTCAAAAAAAACACACCTTAATTTCATTTGTTCTCAAAGTGTTAGACTCACTTTAAGACAGCTAAATCTAGCCCAAATCTGAATTTATCCTCATATGTAACAGGTCTACTGTATGCTTCTATTGAACCTCAATGTTTCATCACACTATTTGCTTCTGACCATGACGTCTTCATATTTTACCATCTCCTCACATTTCCATATAATACTGCACATAATCAGCACTTTCATTTAGATCTCGTTAGTTGTTTATTGTAGAGCAATAACATTTGTTAACCAATAGCACTGGTCAAACAAACAGTTGTTTCTCAGTT
The DNA here is from genome assembly GCA_039654765.1 of Mylopharyngodon piceus. Taxonomy (NCBI): domain Eukaryota; kingdom Metazoa; phylum Chordata; class Actinopteri; order Cypriniformes; family Xenocyprididae; genus Mylopharyngodon; species Mylopharyngodon piceus. The sequence goes on from CM077445.1 coordinate 71,301, forward strand.
AATGATTAATCAGTTAACTATTTACATTCCCAAATTAACACCGTCAAACTATCACAAGTTGTCCTACAGTAAGTCATATTTCAACAAAAATGCATCAATGTCATCCAGATGGATAATGTTAGTTAATTAACATGACACAATTTAACACGACACGTCACAGAAATCCCAATCTTTGTTAGAAGATTGTTTGGAAGAACTAGCATGATTGACATCCCTGACAATCCTTGCTTATTTCATGTTAAAACAATCCATCAAACCTACCTTATGAAAATCATTACATTTTGAAAACTGATAAAATTAATATAGACTTCCATTCAAAAGTCTAGAGTTGGTAAGATTCTTCCCCCTCCACCCCCTTTTTTTTTTTTTTTTTTAGATAATAATAAATACTATTATTCAGCAAGCATGGATTAAATTGATGAAGAGTGACAGCAAAGACATTTATAATGTTATAAAAATTTCAGTTTCAAATAAATGCTGTTCTTTTGAACTTTCTATTTATCAAAGAATCCTGAAAATGTATGACACAAATATTGCGCAGCACAACTGTTTTCAACATTGATAATAATCAGAAATGTTTCTTGCGCAGCAAATCATCATATTAGAATGATTTCTGAAGGATCATGTGACACTGAGGACTGGAGTAATGATGCTGAAAATTCAGCTTTGATCACAGGAATAAATTACAGTTTACTATATATTCACATAGAAAAGAGTTATTTTACATTGTAATATATTATTTCACAATTTTTACTGTATTTTTGATCAACTAAATGCAGCCTTAGTGAGCAGAAGAGACTTCTTTCAAAAACATGAAAAAATCTTACCGACCCCAAACATTTGAATGGTAGCATATATTAATATATTAATTAAAAACTTAAAAAATGTTAAAAATTCAATTATTTCAGTGTTTTATGCATTTAAACGAGTTAAGGAGGTTCTTCTGTTCAGAGCAATATCAGATATGGGTCACATGTGAAAAACATATGATTTGAGCATAAAATTGTAATCAGGATAATGTTGGATAATGCAGTCTCTCATATACTCTATGAATGCAATGAGCTCATGTAACAAGGCATACAAAAAATACAAGTTCAAACATATTGATGTATTTAAGGTTATTATGAGACAAAGCTGTGTGGATTTTTAGTGTGTGATGAACAACCTTTCAATGTGTGTGTGTGTGTGTGTGTGTGTGTGTGTGTGTGTGTGTGTGTGTGTGTGTGGCAGAATAGGCAGTAAAGGACGTGATTTGCAAGTCTGTGTAATGCAAATAGACCACCTGGCGGCATTTGTTGCAACCAAATTATTCTATTTGAGCTTCACGGTGGCCATTCCACATGAGTAATACTAGATTATGACTATATTTGAATTTTTTGTTTTTTTGCATCTTCAGTCTGTTCAGCATTAAATGTCACATAATATCGGTCAGTTCAATAGAGTCAATCTTTCACATACAGGCTCTGAGACTACATGCCTTGATAATGACCCTTAAATGTCAATGTAAGGCTTTTGGTATGACATCTGAATGTCTTCAACAGCACACTGGCCGTGTTTAGACTGAGTCATCATCATTAATCACAGAACAAAACGGATGCAGCACAAACGAGCTCATTGCACCCACAACACTCTAAACCCACACCCATCTGAAGTGTAAAGATCTACTAGTGATTTTTGTGGTTGAAATAGTTTTGAAGGGCCGAAAGAAACAGTTGTTGCAGTATATAATTGTATAATTCATTCAGCTGAAGTATCAAGAGGAGCTCATTGCCAAAGAACTGGTTTGAACAAAAACAGCATGCTGAATTTCAGTTAGTTACCCAAATTTAATTACAGAAACTTTATTTTTTGTTCACAATAAGATCTATAAAATGCATTTAGAAAATAGGGTGAATTTTCTTTTTATGCCGACTTTAATGAATGGGTCAAAACGCAAACAGAACCGCAGAATCCATTCATAAAAATGGAATTTACTGTAAAATGCAGAATGTGACAGAATTTGGCAAATTTTGGATGAATAAATAAAAAAATAGGGCTGTACACTTAATCAAATTGCGATATGGACTAGTGTTTGTGAAGACTGAAACATGAAGTCATTTTGTTTGCCAAGAAATAAAAGGAATTGTTAAATGTCATTACATTTTAAAAGATTAATTCAATTGTTAAAGATTTATGCATTCATCTGATTATCATTTTTAATAATAAATTTGCATTAAATCATAAAACACAGATTACACAAATTACATGCCTCGCAAAAAAAAAAAAAAAGGGAAAAAAGGGGAAAAAAAGTATGTTGTAAGTATTGGAACTGGACTTTGACGATTGATGATGACAACGTACGAGAACAGAAGGATGCACGATCGCTCAAGAACACATAATAAAAAATGGCCTAGATGTTCAGTATGTGGTTAGGACTAATGTGGGGTCTGGGTTGTGCAAAAAACAGTCCTCTTGTGATTTTGCCTGACTCACAGATGGGGGAAGTTTAGTGGACCAGCACCCCGCTGTAAGAGCTGAGGATGGCTGGATCCAGAGCTCTGATGTGAAATCATGTGGAAACACCAGATCCTGTGGGGATGAACGCCCCATACAAACACAGGCCTGGAATTGAACACGTCCTCTATACCAGCTTATCTGATCTGCTTTCACTGAACAAGCAAATTTCTCAAACATGCATGACTGATGGACACACAACTGGCCTTACCGGTCCAACAAGATTTAAGCACAGACAAAACAACATCTGCTATTTCAGGGTCAGAGCGTTTTCATGCTTGAAAGTTCAAAAAACACATTTTCCTCATATTCTCCATTGTTGCAGCTCCTCTCTTCCCAGTCTGTCAGTAACGCTCTGTTTAGTTCCTGTCTCTATGAAGCCCCTCCTTCTGAAAAGCACAATGTGCTCTGATTGGTCGGCTGGAGCAGTGTGTTGTGATTGGTCTAGCGCTTTGAGTGTGTTTGGGTAATGTCCAGCCCCTTACCGTAACCACCAGTTTCAACACACTACTAACTAACTCAACCAGGCCCCGCCCCTTTATTCTGCATATGAATTATTTAAATGAGGAATATTGTGACGTGTTCGTTCCTGGAAGAAAACTCAAGACTACAATGGAGGCGTTTCAGGGAGTTCAGAAACAGTGACACTGATATAGAGAATGACTCCCGCTGGAGGGACTTTGGAGCTTTGCAGATCTTTTTCATGATCAAACAGCAACATTACACACTAAAGAAAGATGAACATGGTAACATACAGGATGAAGTTCCCTACCTCTCTCTGCTTGGTCTCCGGGCACTCCGAGTGTAGCGTCAGCGTCGCGCCCTCAATGTTTCGCGGCATAGGTGTGGACCCCGGGTTAATGATGAACTGTATCTGGTCCGGCGAGATAGTGTGGTGTATGTATCCCTGCGACATGCCATCCGGGTCACCCATGAAAGCCAGCGATCCCTCGTCTCCCTCGACCTCTCCATCCGGCAGGAAGGCCATGCAGTCCTCCTCTCCCTCCTCATCCAGGCGGATGGGGTCTTGCTCGATGAGCACAGTGGTGCGATCATAGACCCTTCCCGAGGACGACGAGGGTCCCGAGATTATGTCGTCATCTTTGTCAAACCTGGCCATCTTGTCCTCTTCTTCCTCGTCTCGGCACAGTTTGTCCACATCCTCTTCCTCGTCTTCAAAGAGCATGGCTGACTCTGTGAGAGGGCCATTCTCTCCCATGATCCTGATGGAGGAGCTCAGTCCTGGGTTTGTGTCCACACGCTTGCTTTTGTTGCGGCTGGAACAAGTTTAAAGAGGTTAAAGACAATATTCATAGTACCTAATACCAATTAGTCAAACTGAAAACAGGATTCATAAGTGGGAATCATGGACTGAACTCGCTACTCACTTCCTCATCAGTGTTGCCATTATTAACTAAAATAATAACTAGAGCTATTTAACTATTAACTAGAGCTGCACGATTAATCGTTAAAAATCGCGACCTTGATTCAAACACCCACGCAATTTTATTCCTAAATGACAACGATTCTCTTGTGTCTATTAAAACTTTGACAAAATCACACCACAGCATTAATTCAGATCTGTGTTGGCGCTGCCTCTGATCCAGAGAGAGCCGTTGTCATGTTTAGGTATGGAACAGCTACACAAACACAGTCTTTTGACTAATCATAATTTAAATGATCACAGAAGTACTGGACAAAAGTTTATAGTTCTGATATAAACACTGACGTCTACGATAGCGATCAAAAACCTTTTGAAACTAACTTGGCACTTCAAATAACGATTATATCGGTGACACTGTTACACCACTAGGTGGCGACAAGTGACTGTTAAAAATTTATTGTCATTGAATCATTCACTCAAGAGATTCGCTCAAAAATGCTTATTCATTTGGTAATGAAACAAGTCATGGGCAAATTCCAATCAGAAGTGAGTATCCCTATGCCCTACTCACTCTGAAGGGCAGAGCCCTTGAAGTGGGGACTCTGGAGGGAGCAGTGCACTTGTGTGTCATAAATAATGAAGCTGTTTGGAACCCACATGGGTTATACACAACGGAATATATTATTATTGGTGTTAATATGATACAAATAAATGTACGTTTACAATGAAGTTTTTAAAATATGCTTTATATGTGTGATGAAAATGTGTGTAATATATCACAATAAAACAAAATAACTTAAATTATTCATTTATACGTTAACTCCAACTCTCCCGCCAAATCTAGATTTAAAGGCACAATATGTGCGATTTTTTGGATTAAAATATCCAAAATCCACTAAAACAATGTTATATATTTTGCTGACTTGTGTACTTACATTATCCCAAATGTTTCCAAGAATGTTTAAATCCAGAGAAATAAGCAATTTTCCGTGCGTCACCTATCAATGACATCATACCCACATTAAGCCATGGGTATACTTCGTTTTTTTACACGTACACTAGTTTACACGCACAGTCGAACGCACACCCTTGCAAAGTATACTTCATTTGACTCATACGCGTACACAGGTGTTCGACGCATGTGCCGTTTTGATCAATCTCTCGCCACAAGTTACAACTCATTTAAATATATTTGTATTCTTTCATGCTAGAGTTGTACAAATGAGGGTACTTTTTAACCTTTCTTCACACAATCTGTCGTTTATATAGACCTCCATCGTCACTGTAGCTTGCATGCGTTCAGGTCTGTTCTGTTTATGCAGTTCTTCTTTGACTACCTTGTGAATCTACGCCCCCCGGGCACAGTTGCCACCTTGTGGATAAACTAATTACTGCAACAACAAAAAAATTATTAAAATGTACAAGTATGCGCAGTTACAAAAATCTGGCAGTGCACGTACAGTACGCACATATTTTTCTGATGACGAAAATCGTGTCACGCGCACGTGTAAAAAGTGAAGTATACTTTGGGCTTTACCCTCAATTTTTTTTATTTTGTAGAAACCATGAAAACACCAAAGACGCTTTAATATATTATGTGTTTTATTAGACAGATGAGCAACTGTTTGGATACATTAATCGACAGAAAACTAATCATGTTATATAGCTCAACACAGTGGTCTTATTGTTTAAAGGGGACCTATTATGCCCCCTTTTACAAGATGTAAAATAAGTCTCTGATGTTCCCAGAGTGTGTATGTGAAGTTTTAGCTCAAAATACCCCACAGATAATTTTTTTATAGCATGTTAAAATTGCCACTTTTTGGGGGTGAGCAAAAACACGCCATTTCAGTGTGTGCCCTTTAAATGCAAATGAGCTGCTGAGCTCGGCCTAAGAGGGCGGAGCTTCAAGAGCTGATTCTCCGGTGTCAGGATTCAGTCAGGACGCACTATAATGTCAGAAACTGCGAATACATGCTGCATGGAGATAGAACAGGTATAGTTTAGTTGAATTACGGTTATAGCTTATATTGTCTTCTTGTTTTTATCCACTATATTACTACAAGCCAGTTTACCGATGAGATGTATAACGTTTATTGTACTTCACACAAAATATGAAGCGTCTATTTTCACTCTAGAAAATCACTGTAAGAGCTTAATAAAACAGTGCAGGTGTGCATTAAAATATTATCCATAAACTCTCTCTCTCTCCCTTGCATTATCATCAACATACACAGCGAAGTACACAGAAACACTCATTACAACTAACAGTAAACAAATATATAAAGACCTTATGCCTTTTCGGGTGGTGCTTAATAAACTGGTAAACTTTATATCCGTAAATCAACTCCGATGAACTGTAATAAAGTGCTCTCACCTTCATTACTGTCGTATCCAGTATCAGACTGTACGCTGGATCATGAACAGTTTACTGATCCATCCTTGAGTAACAACTTTTTAGCACAACCTCTGTTTTGTATTGTCCCTTTGTATTGACATTTGTTCACAAAGCAGTCTGGTGTGAAATGATTCACGCAGACATAAACGAATTTAGGTAGAGTTGAGGGAGCATTTTCTTCAAAAACAAAATTAATCCACCTCGTCTTCAGAGGCTCAGATTTCGGGAGTAAATGGAGAGAGCTATTTGGATTAATCCATCCAGCTACAAAACACCTAAAACGCTCGGGAGACGTTCTCGTCAGTGCAGCAATGGCGGACTGTGTAAACTTGCTGTGAACTCGCACAGGGCGGTTCTATGTTAAAACGGCAGTGTCTGTCAACATTCATGGACGGGGCCTGTGGCTAATGTGACATCACACTGCCAGGGATCTGGAAATGGCTTGTTCTGAGACACTGCTAATGATTTATGGGGATTAAAAAAAAGGAGTGGTTGGATTTTTTATCATTATAGGGTGGTTGTGTACACACACTGCCAACACACTTTTATGTTGAAACACCATGCAAAAGTGAATTTTGCATAATAGGTCCCCTTTAAATCTTGTTTTCTTGATATACCATGAGTACCATGTTTTACCATGCCTATTATCGATCTAGCTTAGTGCAGTGTGCAACAAGTGTCTCACAGCAGCCGCCGAGCGAACGCAGAGTAACACTATAACAACTTTCAACACACAAACGTATCTAATATGATAAATAGCGCTGCGTTACCCCCACATACGCTTGACCGGCATAATAAAAGCTCCACTGCTCTCAAGGCGTGTGTCGCGCTTGTCTCTCATTACCAATTACTCCAGCGGCCTCGTTCAGCTCCAACATCATTTGGCCCTGCTCTGCTTCATACTACAGTAACGTTAATAACCTCATTCATGAACATGATTTCTGATTTTTACGAGTCCCGTCGGATTCTTTTCCACCGGCGGTAGATGTGAAGACAACACTTCCCATGATTTCATGAAATCAAGGCGTCATCAAGCTACACCTTTGTTTGGAATAAGCGCCCTTTAGCGGAGAAAAATTACATATTGTGCCTTTAAAATGGATTGCGAGGACTTGTCACCACAGGACCATGAATTATTAAATTACTTCCTTGAAGTGACCATCGTATGTTCCCTTAACTAATGAACTTGTGGAAGGGCCCTTCGTGAAGGGATTCAGTTGCTCACTTTTGTTTGGAACGCCCCTACAAATGGTGTCCCCTTCCCGAATTGCCCTTCAATGGTGTAAAAACGGCGTTTGGAATTCGCAAGTCTCTATGAGTCATTGAATCATTCATTCAAGACACTCGTTCAAAAACGCTGATTCATCCAGTAATGAAACAAGTGACTCACTCTTTATGAGTGAGTCATTGAATCATTCATTCAAACCATTTTTTTTTAAACATTTTTAAATAGACTGCAGCAAATAATATTTTGTTAGAACCTCTAGTAATGTAGCCTACTTGTTATTTTATTTAGTCGTCCATTCGTGGGAGAATTGTGATCTCTATTTGAAACAAAAAATCATGATTCTTAACTTACCCAGAATCGTGCAGCTCTAACTAAAACCAGTAAAAAATATTTTCAGTAACTGAAATAAAGGTTAAATAAAATAAGCTATAAATTTTAGATTAAAATATTAAAACTTAAAAACTATTAAAAATTGTTTTCGCTAACTGAAAGCTGAAAAAATTAAAATAATATATAATTATCATATGAAAAATTAAACTATTAAAAACAGTTTTCAGTAACTGAAATAGTTTAAATAAAATCTAAATGTTAGTTGCAAAATGTTGCCTTAGCAACTAACCAAAATAAATAAGTTTAAGTCCTAAAATTACTAAAACTAAAAATGAAATACTAAAAAACTAAATAGAAATATATATAAAAAAAAAAATGACAAAAGCACATAAGATTAAAACAAACTAAAATAAAAATGAAAACTGATAATATAAAAAAGGTAATTCAAAATATTAATAAACGCTACAATAATATATAACTAAAATAATAGTAATACTAAAATAAGACTGTTCCTCTGTGAATCATTATAATAAACGCAGGTTATTACGTCCAGCTTGAACAGTGTTATGTGTGCACTTTCAAGCAAAATGTGTTAAAAAATGCTCATTTGTAAGTTTGGGTACATTTAAATCAGTGTAAATACTATGAAATATAAATATCTACAACAAAGTTGTGCAGTTTGGTTGTAATAAGTGGTTTTTTATTTTTTAAAAACTGTTGGAAAATGAGTGTCTTGTATGGTCACAAGAAAGTAGGACAATGCAGGGAAACTATTTTTGGCCAGTGTTGGACTAACTACTAAACAATCAGGGTAAAGGTGCATTTGTAAACTGAAACCACTGTTTCCATGCAAACTATATCAAATACACACACCAAAACTAACCTAAACACACAACAATCCAGACACAACAAGGGCTGTGTCACAACACTTAGCTAGCTGACTATCTAGACAGCACTTTGGACATCATCATCAACACCTATGATGACCAAAAAAAATGTCAATAAAATGTTTTGAGTATGTGATGCTATCTAAGAAGTTGACCAAGTTATAATGGCCTTTAATGCTGTCTAGGAAAGCAGTTTACTATGTCATGATGCTGTAAATGCTCTAGGAGGGCAGCTCACTAAGGTATAATGCTCCAAAACACTGTCTAGGAAGACAGCTGACTAGGTTATTAATGCCCAAAAATGCAGTCTATGAATGCAGCTGACTGAGGCGATACGTTTTGGGACAGCTACTATACACTAAGAATGCTTTTCTCATACTACTAGACAGTTACAATGAGGACATTGTGTCTCAAAGTGATGGACAAACTGTGACAACAAAGAAAACTAAACAATAAGTTTTGAAGCAGGTGAGTTTATCAGACTCTTGAGGCTTCTCTCATTCTGGACACTTTCTAGAAGTTTCCATTTTCACTTTGACATTGATGACAATCACAAGTCAAGCATGGATATGTTCATATTTATCAGTCTAAACACACATAGACAAACCAGCCAACACATTAGAGATCTTAATAGCCACGCAGCCATTAATGACATGCAGTCATCAATGTGATATATTCATTTTCAAATGTATGTTTTTAATAAAAACAAGCTGTCATGTCAGTACTGCTAACTGATTAGCTCACCTGTGTATTGAAGCTCCAGTCATTAGTTCATCTGCTTCTGTCCGATCAACATGAATAATATCCCCAAACCAAAAGGGCTGAAATAATTAAGCGACACATATTTAATATAATTAAACCGGTGGTATTTTATTAAGACTGCACAGAGAAGCTAACAGGCTAAAGTGCTAGTCACATCAATGACAGGCGTTAGCTTCATTAGCACGTCTTTAACACCAGTTTATGAACTATATTATACACTGTCGTTAGACAAAAGTGCAGTTTATTTGACGTTTTAACCCGTTAAAAGTGTAAAATACTCTGAAAACGGTGACTATGTGATGGCTAAAGAACTGACATGTAGGGTATAGGATGTATGCTAACAGATTTAACCCGTTAGCATTGAACAGAAACTCTGATATCAATACAGGCCATTAAAACATCAGAACGACAACGACACGCTCTTACAGCATTAAATCAAGCAGATAAAAATAATCTCATGTATTTACCAGTGTTATAAAGACGCTATAGTTCTGTGTAATGTTGTGTATCGGGTCCTGTCTTCATTCCTCCCCAGCGGCACCATCATGAACAACAGCAGCACATACTGACTCCAGATCAGTTCAGCTCACTGGATTCAGATCCGTTCACTTCACTGCTGGATTCAGTCACTCACATCACAACATCACAACATACCGTAATTTTTTTCTTTTTTACTTATATCAGGGTTTCTGCACATTTTACGACGTAGATTTAAGACTTTTAAAAGACCTTTTAAGTAAAGAAAACTGAAGGGATAAAGTGATAAATGTCGTTTCAAAATAAGATTCAAAATAACTTCCTACCGATCTCCAGTACTTTTTAATTCATTAAAAAATATATAAATAATTGTATACCATTATTACTGCAATAAAGTGGTTTGCTTGATGTTCTCAGTATTTTTGTCTTGTTTTCCAGTGCAAATGTCTAAAGATTTTTTAAATAAAGATACATTTATGGGTCAATTCAGGTAAATTGGGACACTTTTTGCCATTGGGATGACTGGCAAAAATGTCCCTAGTTGAGAAGCAAAATGATATGAGATAAAAAAGTCTTATTTTCTGTGAAGAAAAATCAACTTAATTAAAAGGGAAAACAACTTTTTATATCCCATTGACATATTTGTTTTTGTTTTAATCATAAACATTTTGATCAATTTCTCAGAAAACAAAACTACATTTCCTCATTTTGCTTTTCAAGTAAATGTATCTTGATTTAAGGATGTTTAGATATACTGTATGGGAAAATATTGAGGAGCGTTGCAGATCATATTATGTATGTCTAATTTGCAATTTTTTTATTTTATTTTTTTTGATATTGTGTAAAATATGTACGGTAAGTGTGGTAGGCTGTTATGTACAGTAAGTTGACCTCACATAGAACAAGCCTTGAACGAATTTCACTCTGTAAGAAATAGTGAAAAGTAAAGTTAAACTGAAATTAATACTCCACTTAGGGGTATGATGTCTTTTGTTTTGTTTTTTTGTTTTTTGTATTGAGTTTATCAACACAAAGTAACATATTGTTGTATACAGACACTGTGGGATGCAGACAAACCTGAAAATAATGTAAGGGAATGTGTGAGTTAACCCTTAAGGACATTTTTGTCTTTTTCATTTTTTTAATAATTTTGCCTCTGTTAGTGCCCACTTCATATTTTGGCAGAAGTGTGTATTTTTATTGGAATTTTAATATTTCACCCTCATTTCCTTTCCTAAATCTATTCGACACTATAGGTACACAAAATAGTTACACTCAGGGCCTTAAGGACAAAAATATCCCCACTGAAACTGCAATTTTTAATCAGGGGCCATTTAACTATAACATGATGCAGTCTATGTTAACAGGATTTTATTCTGTTGGCGAATTAAAAATTTTACTATACCATTTTCTCAGGTTTGGCGTATAAAGCAAATACTCACTTTTTTTCCTGTTTTCTGTTTCTGCTGTATTATAGAGCCTATTGGATAAATTATGCAGCTATAATTGTGTGTGTGTGTGTTGGTGTGGATGTCAGAGTGTGGTTTGTATGTTTAATAAAAAAATTGTGTGCATGTAATATTTGAGAGAGAAAAACTCTATTGTACAGCAAATAACTAATCCAACCGCTGTGTGTACCAGTGGAGATTTGCTGGCATTTGATGGAAAAAGTTTTGTACTGCGCCCAAATGAAATCTTACTGAAAGCTCATTTTTAGAGATATCAACCTCAAATTTAGAACACAAATTTGTTTAGATAAGGCTTTGATTTTCTAGCAGTTTTTGAGTTCAGCATGTTTTATAAAATACTTTTTTTTTTTTTATAAAAAAAAAAATTGTTCATAAATTTTCATAAATAATTTTCATAAACTTTTCAATTTCTATTAGTGCAATATAATCACATGTGCAATGAATTCTGCTTATTTTTGTACATAAAATTATTCTCATTTCTGCTGCATATTACCCCCTGCCATAGCATGTAATATCCATTTTACAACACTACACCTGCAAAATTATGCTGCCCTCCCTCCCCAGCTCCACTGTACAGGCAAATCATATTCATGCTGTGATCAAAGCCGAATTTTCAGCTTCATTACTCCAGTCTTAAGTGTCACATGATCCTTCAGAAATCATTCTAATATGATGTTCCCTTTCGAGGGAACTTGCGTTGCATCCAATAGGAACGCTTTGGGAACGCCCTCAGCGTGATTGCGTCTGATGCACGTGTGTCAACTAGTCCAATGGCGAGAGTGAACGTCACGGGCGGGTGACGTCACGACCAGGAAAGGATAAAACACATCCGGTAAGACCGGCATTCAGCTTTTGTGCCTCAGCAAAGCGCTCTGTGTGAAACTGTCCTTGTCTATTTATTGTTGTCTGTCCCAATATTGTGCAGCTCAATATATCCACCTTATTCCTGACTAGCCTACTGCGTTTCGAATTATGGGTTGCACTTCCGGTTTGGGGAACTTCCATTTAAAAAGACTGAAACGAACCATTTCAAATCATAAGGTTGCCCTACAAATAAAGCTTATCCGTCAGTTTGACTGAATGAGCTGTCAATTTTTCTTTCGTGTTTTATTTTATCATGAGAATAACGTAACGCTTGGTATTTTAACGTAACATGTTATAACAAGAACATCTGGCACGAGCTCTTTTCAGTCGCTGCTTTCTATCCTCGTGATTATTTTCTTTTGTCCCTTTGCATACCGCTGTAATAGTATGAAAAAGGACAACATATACTGCACATTTGTGGTCTGTTCTCCCAATATAATTTACGATATATCCCATTAATAATTCACTGGAATGCACGAAGAATCTCACGTTTTTCTCCTCAAAGCCTCACGTCTCTTTCCCGGTTTGTTTTCACAGGTAAATACAATTTATTATCTGTAAAAATTATGGAAATCACTTTGAAATAGTATCACGCAATGCTGAAGTTCATGAACATTTTTTTATTAAGGCAACTTATATTACATAATACAGATAGTTATATTAACCCGTCCGTTATTGCTGTGGAAAGAATCGCGCTTTTTCATGGCCTGTTGAAAGTACCTTGTTGATGCTTTTACACTTTTAAATGTCCTTTTAATGTTCGTTGGTTGAAGGGTGAGTAGAATAATGTCATCTCATTGTACCCAGTTTAAAAATAAAACGTATTATTGCGTTCATAGAGCGAGCCTTTCACTGACTGTTTACAGCTTAACAGAAGTTACTCCCATAATTCGCGCAAATAAGCGTCATGGGGCGTAGGAATAAGGTGGATACAGTTTGAAATGGCGAACCAAGCATTTAAGCAGTGTGCTCCTCCCTGCCCTCGTTTTCTCACGGGTGGGGATGCTCTGTCAGCCTTCGAGTGGGCTGACTGCGAGCAGTGTGTTGTGAGAGGCTGCCGCTTCACACGCTCCACTCCCGCCTGTCACTTTTTGAGAAAAGTGATCAGGCTAGCGTTCCCCATGGTTCTGGACCCGCTGCTGCTGAGGCAGCACGGAGAAAGAAATCATGGGGATCGCAAATGGATCTGTCAGAGGGGTTTGAGACGGGCGCGAGCGCTCTTTCTCTGCCTTCACCTGATAGATCTATTGCTCAATCTCAGGTGTCGGAAGCCCACCCTGTGGCTTTTTCCGCCCGGGGAGAGAGCCTGTCGCTTCAGCACTCCAGTTCTGAGGAAGTGGATGTGTTGAGCGACGGACTGGGGGAAGATGACTCGCCATCTCTTTCCCCAGCATATGAGGAGCTGGTGGAGGTGATAACTTCTTGCGCTGTGTCTAAGTTGAACATCGAATGGCCAGCCAAGAAACAGGGCGCTTGTCCAAAAAGCAAGCTAGACGAGCGCTTTTTAACACCAAGCACAACACCTTCACCGCGGGGCCTTCCTTTCTTTCCCGATCTTCATAACGAGTTATCTAGATCGTGGAAAAAGCCATACTCCACACGTGTTTTCAGCCCTCAAGTCAAAGTCTATTCAGATATAAGGGGGCTGAAAGAGTATGGCTATGGGGCGATGCCCAGGGTTGAACAGACGCTTGCGAGTTATCTGTCCCCTGGTGCAGCATCGTCTCTGAAGGCCCCGACGCTTCCCACTAAGCCACTAAAGACAACATCTGGGTTAGTGGGAAAAGCGTATACGGCAGTGGGTCAGGCTGGTGCATGTCTGCATACAATGTCCATATTGCAGGCTTATCAAGCTGACCTGCTGAGGGATTTGGATGGCGAGGAGGGGATTGGCCCTGACGCAGTTCGAGAAGACTGCTAGAGCGATTGGGCGGTCTATGGCAGCCTTGGTGGCAACGGAAAGACATCTGTGGCTCAACTTATCTGATATAAAGGATAAAGACAGGGTCTTTCTCCTCGACGCCCCGCTTGCACCCTCTGGCCTCTTTGGCGACTCCGTAAACACAGTCGTCGAGAGGTTTCAAGAGACCAAGAAGCAAGCGGAGGCGTTCAAAAAATTTCTACCACGCCGCCATCCATCCTCTGGTGCTGCTGGGCGTGAGGAGCCCCAGCCGTATAGCTCCTCATATCGAGCGCAGCAAAAGGAGAGTGTTGCATCTCATGCCCCACCTCAGAGATATGGTGGGCCGAGACAACACTCTCAACCCAAGCCTTCTAAGCCGAAGACTGATCTGAGGGTCGTGCTTCAGGCGAAGAAGGCTTCGGGTCAAAGAGGTCCTGACGCCAGTGGTGCCAGACCTCTGAGGGCAGCCCCCTGTGGGGTGGAGCGGTGTTCACCTCAGAATACGGTGCCCGCACCATCTCGTTGCCCTCAGGGGACCGTTCTGCCAACCCCGCCACCTCTGGTGGTTCGGGGCGCAGCAGTCTCCAACGAGCTCGTGATGCAGTGTTCACAAGACGCTGCGTCACACTCACATCCTCTGAGGAGGGTAAAAATACAGTCAAATCGGTTGGTTCCTGCCAGTATGCTTCAGGTCGCCGAGACGGCTGTTCTCAATACACCAGAGGCCAGCCTTGAGAGGCTGGTTCCCTTAGTAGATTTCCTGGCAGAGTGGAAACGTCTGCCGAATATTTCTCAATGGGTCCTGCAGATTATAGAAAAAGGCTACAGAATCCAGTTTGAGTGCCGTCCACCTCTATACAACAGGGTGCTACTAATTTTAGTGCGTCCCGAGCAGGCTCTGGTGATGGAGCAAGTACTAAAAACCCTATTAGCGAAGGAGGCTTTAGAACGGGTCACAGTAACCGACAGAGAGTCAGGTTTCTACAGCCGTTACTTTATAGTTCCAAAAAAGGATGGAGGGTTGCGACCCATATTAGATCTGCGTCATCTGAATCGTTCAGTAAAGAGATTAAAATTCAAGATGTTGACATTAAGTCAAATAGTGACTCAAATCAGATCTGAGGACTGGTTTGTCACAATAGATCTAAAGGACGCATACTTCCATGTATCCATCCTTCCACAACACAGGAAGTTCCCGAGGTTCGCTTTCGGGGGCGAAGCATACCAATATCGGGTTCTTCCGTTCGGCCTAGCTCTTTCACCCCGCACGTTCACGAAGTGCGTAGATGCAGCACTGGCCCCACTCAGGCTGCAGGGCATACACATTCTCAACTACATAGACGACTGGTTAATTTTAGCACAGTCAGAACAGATGGCGGTTCGGCATCGAGATGTCGTTCTCGCTCATATGCAGAGATTGGGGTTGAGACTGAATGCCAAGAAGAGTGTGCTTTCTCCACTACAGAGGACCACCTTTCTTGGTGTGGTGTGGGATTCAGTGAAGATGCGGGCCTGTCTTTCACCTGCTCGCATCACTGTTATTCTCTCAGTCGTGAAAGAGTTGAAACTAGGCCAGTCACTCACGGTAAAACAGTTTCAGAGACTGTTGGATCTGATGGCAGCTGCGTCCAACGTGATACCTTTTTGCCTGCTGTACATGAGACCCTTACAGTGGTGGCTCAGGACCAAAGGGTTTTCCCCGAGGGGAAACCCACTTCGTACGATCAAGATCACGCAGCAGTGTCTCCGCGCCTTGGTTATATGAAAGAAATATTGGTTCCTGTCCCAGGGCCCTGTGTTAGGAGCTCAATGTCGTCGAGTCACTCTCACGACGGACGCTTCTCTCACAGGCTGGGGAGCGGTAATGGAAGGCCGCTCAGCTCAAGGTCTTTGGAGGAGTCATCATCTTTCGTGGCACATAAATTGCCTGGAGATGATGGCAGTCTTCAATGCGTTGAAGTATTTCCTCCCAGACCTGAGAGGCCATCATGTGCTTGTCCGGACAGACAACACATCGGTGGTCTCCTATATAAATCGACAGGGGGGTCTGCGTTCGCGTCCACTATGCAAACTGGCGCACCAGATCCTCCTGTGGCCCTGGGGAAGATGCTCTCCCTGAGAGCAATCTATATTCCGGGGACCCAGAATATAGGAGCAGAAATCCTGTCGAGACAGGGGCTAGTAGCGCTTACTGGCCGACCCGGATATGGTTCTCGGACCTTGTGTCTTTCCTCGATGGCTCACCTTGGAAGATTCCGATCAGGAGGGACTTGCTATCTCAGGCGGGGGGCATGATATTGCACCCTCACCCAGAAATGTAGAACCTGTGGGTTTGGCCTCTGAGGGGGCCCAACTCATACAATGTGGTCTCTCAACTGAGGTTGTAGAGACCATTCTTCACTCCAGAGCTCCTTCCACAAGGAAACTATATGCCCTGAAGTGGAAACTCTTCACTTCTTGGTGTCATATGCGACAGTTAGATCCAGTCAGTACTAGAGTTCTTCATCTACGCTGAAGATTTACGTTTCAGCTATTTCTGCATACCATGCCCCTGTGGATGGTACAACTGTGGGGAAGAACCCGTTGATATATCCTTTCCTTCGTGGCACCCTGAGGCTGAGGCCTGCAGCACGCAAGAGGGTTCCTGCTTGGGATTTGGCCATTGTGTTGGAAGGCTTATCTACAGCTTTATTTGAGCCACTGGATTCTGTCTCAGAAAAATTTCTGACGTTAAAAACTGTTTTCCTCCTGGCTATTTCTTTTTTCCCTTAAAAGAGTAGGAGACCTCCTTTTCGAGACGTTCCCTTGAAAGGGAACGTCTCAGGTTACATATGTAACCATAGTTCCCTGAGAAAGGGAACGAGACGCTGCATCGCGTTGCCATACTCCCTGTATCCCTGTGATCGATTTGCTTTGGCAATTGTAGCTGAATGCCGGTCTTACTGGATGTGTTTTATCCTTTCCTGGTCGTGACGTCACCCGCCCGTGACGTTCACTCTCACCATTGGACTAGCTGACACACGTGCATCAGATGCAATCATGCTGAGGGTGTTCCCAAAGCGGTCCTATTGGACGCAGCGTCTCGTTCCCTTTCTCAGGGAACTAGGGTTACCCCCTTATATACAACACATATTTCACAAGAAATACTATATCTGTTGTCAGCAATAAAATGTAAATTTAAGTTAATTATTAAATTATTGTCCGACAGTTGCCAAAGATCCATTACTCATGTTCTAAAGCTGACGTTTCTTCACTGTGCTCGGTTATTTTACTTATATTGCATATAGATCTATACATGGATCCTGTTATTTACAGCCAAATAATATTACAAAACCCATATGGCTCAGACCCTCTTGATTTATCAGAAAATTAGAAGAGCTGAACGCTTGATGTTGTCGTGGTGTAACTTGGGTGGAAAAGATTTGATTACAAAAAGCTTTGAAGGGCAAACATTTATTTATTCATTTAATTTGTCATTTTTTATTGAATTTGAAAAATACAAAATATGTTCTCAAGACATTTAACAAACAATGTTTATCCACATAAGGATGCAATAACTACATAAATAAAATGAAATGCAAATGAAAGGGCAACACAAACATTAAATTCATTTGGATTCATTGTTTTGTAATTTAGCGCTGTCTCTTGTGGTGCTTTGCAGACTCTCTGCTCTGGCTGTGTGCGTTCATGTGTTTTGGAGGAGGCGTGTCTTTGGAGACGCTCTGAAGGGAAGGTGAGATCATCTCATGCTTTTAAAGCTAGCTTGCTATTGCTAGCCTCTCTGAATTTGATTACTCCATTTAATTTGTGAAAAGGCAAATGAAAACTTTTTAAGACCAGCAAAAAAACTGTAAACAAAAAGCAAACATACTCCTAAAATAACACTAATAACTAGAAAACTAGAACCACAGTAATTATATATGAAATCTCTAGTTATTTATTTCAATAGTGACTTATCTACAGGCAGGTACAAATGTCTGAGACTGAGAAAGGTTTTGAGGAATGAACCTTTAAACCTGTACCAACATATGTACATTCTCTTTCTATAATATTCTCTTAAACCAGTCATTATTTTAATGTTTTATTGATGTTGCTTGTGAAAAAGACTTAAAAGACAAAGATATACAATTTTTAAATTAAATTCTCTAAATGAGTTTGCATCCACTCCCCTAATATGAGCAAGAAAAACACAAACACTGAGATTGTGATTGTTTAGATTTAATATAAAAGAACAGCTGTTCTGTATTTACAAACATCCAAAATACAAATATATTTCATTAAATAACCATTATTTTTCAAATAAAAACTCCCATCTGATTTGTAATACAACCAATTAGTTTCAATGACGGTTTAAAATGCTCTGAATTAAATGTGCAACTACAAAGTTTATGGACATAATTCTGCTGATACCTGGAAAAAACTAGGCATGTGAAACAAGGAAAGGCAACATGATGACGCAGTCCATTATTCAGGTAATTTATCATGAATGTCTCTGTCAGACGGGGTCTGGACCAAGAAATGCTGGAAAAACTCCTTCACCTTTCTTTTCTCTGTGGAATCTTGCTTTGTGGGCGACCTAAGCAGAAGGCCAGCGAAGATCGGGCCTGTACACAAAAGAGAAATGTATCAGTCAAACTGTCAGCTCTGTGATGTTTTCCAGGCCTGGAAAGCACACTCTTGAAATACCCTGATATTTCCAGGTTTTCCATGACTGTAGGAAACCTGCAAAATCAAAACTTTCGCTGTCAAAAACTTAATATTTTCTTGTTTCCTTAACCAAGTGCACATGAGCAGACTTGTTAATAATGTTTTAATGACTAATAACAATATAGTGAAATTACAGAATGCAAAAAAGTCAACATTTCAGCTTCAGTGTTTCCCATCTTTTAATTTTGGTTAAAATAAGGTTTTGAGTTCTGCTTTCCACCGAAACTGGCCTGTGCTCTCAAAATCTGCAGACAAAAATACACAAAAACAAGTACTGAAAGTGCAACATCAACCGACCTAAAATAGTGACGTCCAGTCGATTGTGTGCGGAGTGCTTCAACAACTCCTGAAGGAAGGCCGTTAAATAGTTAAAAACATTTTTATGGCACTGAGGTAGAGTGGAAATTATCTGTGGACAGAAAGAAAAATGAAATGTTACAATTATATTGATTATAAAGCAAAAGCTTCAACATTTTCTGGTTTATTAAAGTTTTAACGCCATGTTAGCATTAAGGCAATATGCATGGCAAACACAAGATAAACAACACAATCCATATAATTTAAAGTTTAAGTTCCTAGTTTTGTTTTGGAGTCTCCTACAACAGGTTTATATGCATCCAAGGTCAAAAACACTTTCATTTTCTCATAATATCCATTGCAGCATCAGCTCTTTTCTCACAGTGTCTGAAAAGCATTCAGTCTCTCTAAACCCCTCCTTTCTGTGAGCCTGCTCTGCTCGGTCAGATTGTGATTGGTCGGAAACCAAACGCTCATTAGCATTTCAGCTCAGCACTTGATACACAGTGATACGAACAGTAATAATGGCGTCAGTTTTACTGTATCAATCTCATCAAAATGTATTTGCTTTCTCAGCTCAGAAAACAGCGTCTTCTCGACATGAACAACACAAACCAAACTCTTCCAGTCTCAGATACAACTACAGTGTTTGAGGACAGGGCAAAGCAGATGTTGTTCAGCCAATGAAAACCATAGGTTGGCATTATGCAAATTTGTTATATTGTTACATAGGTTTGAGCAGGAAGTGAGACTGGAATTACTGTTTCAGGCAGTTCAGAATCGATTCTTTCGTTTGGGAAACAATGGCCCTCATTTAGGAAACAAACGTACGACTGAAAATCGGGCGTAAGGCCATTTCCATGCAAAACGTGGCATTTATCAATACGGACGTGAGCAGTGACTACGATCAAACTTCACGTCAGGTCTCAGCTTGTGTACGCAAGTTTTGGAGTTAGCGTGAACTTGCGTAAAGCATAGTAAATTTGCTGGAGAACTGTAATGAGAGCATTTTGATCATTTGGATTATTTTACAGTCCAAGAACCAACGCTTTTTAATCGATCATTATTCGTTAAACAACAAGATTAGAATGTCAAATTAAAATTTAATTCAATTAGAATAGATAGGTGTCTGTGACCCTTTAAAAATACCACAGTTTTTTTCTCCCAAGGATTTAGTTTTACATGCGCAAATAGCAGCATAAAAAACACGCTCCACAAACAAGTTCACGGAAACTGAGACGGCAGAAAGCGCATCGTGTTTGTTTTCTTTATTTAATTTCTTTTTATTAAATCATCTGGTCGCGCACACACAACATCAGTTCTAACCGCTGCTAACCTGACATTTCAGCGAGTTCATCAAACTAAAATCAACCAAACACAAGTCACACTGCTGTACAATCTGAGCCGGTCAGCGTGCCCAGCGCCCCACCACACACATATTTTGGATGAATTACACATTTTCAACTATGATGTTTTACGTGGATATTGGAACGTGAGTGAAGTACAAAGCCTTGTTTACATAATTAATAAAGTCTAGCAACCAAATATTAGATTGTGAATATGGAAACATTTGGATTCGTGCCGAATGAGCCTATGTGAAGCCCAACGCCGTTTCAGTTTCGCTTTAAATTAATTCATTTTGGCTTGACATTTGTATGTTGTTTATAGTGAATACCACTATAGCCTAATTTGTGTTTTATTTTATAATTTAATAGCTACTGATTTTTCACGTGTTCGGTTCTGAATAACCTACCGATAAATTTAAAGGATTTGTTTTAAATTTAAAGGAACTAAAATGTTCTAGGCTATATGTTTAGTATTTATTTGTAAAGGTTTCGTTTTAATTACTGGTATTTTTTATCTTCATATAAATTAATGTAATTGTTTGCAATTACGAGGTTAACAGGGTTTTTTGGTGTAAAATGAATTTCTCTTTCATGAGATTACTTCCTCTTCTTGGCCGGGTTATGTTTCTCCATGTTGTGAACTCTAGGGTCGAGGCTCCTAAACCGTGAATTTTAGGGGCGTGATATTTAAATGACGATTGTTTTCAGCCGCCACATTTATCATTCGTACGATAGGATTGCCAGCATACGAATGTTTGATGAATCACACATGAACCCTGTCACAAGATAATTTCTGCACTTGTTTCTACTTTACAATAAATGAGGCCCAAAAACTCCATTTATCTGCACTTTGATCTTCAAATAGCTGCTATATTACACACTACATGAAAAATAATATCTGAAAAAGCATAATAGGGACACTTTATAATACTTTGTTAAGCATTTCAACTTGACAAGACAGAAAATCTAATATGTGTTCAGGTGAAACATTCTGAAATATTTCAATATGTTTCTAAATAAAAAAAAACGTAGTATCATAAAACTTACAGTCCAACAGAATATGTTTAACAGTCAAAGGAACTTAAATAACATTTTCTAGAAACATCTGATCTTCGGAGACGGCACTGACCTGTCTGCACTGGCTGCTGTCCGAGCAGCAGTCTAAGCACTGCGGGTAGAAGGAGAAGGGAACCACGGGTTCAGGGAGGGCATCGAGGAACAGGAGCAGGGCTTCAGCCACCGAGTGGTTACTGCCAGCTGACAGGGCTCCGGTCAAGGGCACTCAACAGACAGGAAGATGAGGAGCACTACCAATAATGCTTGGCTGTAAATTCTCCACAGGGTTATTATCGTTAACAAAACTTAAACCATTAAAACATTTCTGTTAATTGAAATAAAGCTGAAATAAAATAAAATATAAATATTAGTTGAAAAGCTTAAAATAAATAAAAATTAGAAATGTGTTTAAGTTGAAGCACTAAAATAATTAAATGGAAATAAAAATAAATTAAACCTAAATAGCAATATAAAAAAAAACAAAAAACAAAAAAAACCCAAGAAATTACTAAACTACATTAAAAAATATGAAAAATTCAAAATATCAATAAAACTAAAATAATCTGATACTCCATCATGGCCAATTTTAATCATACTCCTCCTCATTTCCATTAAAAATTATACCGATATGCTTTCCATGTGCTCTGTTTTATGTATTGCATTCATGTCCTACATAGATTTAATTTTTAAATATGATAATTCATAGCCAACTGTAGCCTGTCTGCACAACCTCAACTGTTTTACAGAAGAGCAGATCACCTTAACTAGTAGCTCATTTGTAAGATAAAAGCGTCTGCTAAATGGTTCAATGTAAATGTAGCCCTGCCCTTAACTAGTAGCCCAGTTATTTTTACATTACTGGAAATACCTGAAGTCTGTAATTTGAGTCATTTTTGTTAAGGCTAATAAAGACCTGAACAAAAAATTAGGCAAAAAAAAGTTAAAAACTACTTTAAATAATGGGCAAATGACAAGTAAAAATAGCCTGAGTAAAGCCCGGGATACACTGCACGATTTTCGGCTGTCCCAGATGAAAGATTGCCATCGTGAAACAATCGTGGCGATTTCTGTAATCGTGGCTCTTAATCGGTGGTCCTATGTTGTACAGTGAGAGAGGTTCAAAGACGGCCGTTTTCCCGGTCTTGCGACCAAAGATAGCCTACGATCATTTTCTGACCGTGTCAGAAATTCAGCATGATCAACGCACAGTGTGTTTGCTGCTACAACCTACGTCTACTGACCAGCCAATAGAAATGCGACATGAAATCAACGTGACATGGCGCTAAAACTTAAAACTGCTTACCTCAAGCTCTTTTCCCTTCTTTCGCCGCTTCCTTTTTTTTCAGCACACATAAAAACTACAACTGCCAAAGTGTGATTCAACATGGTCTTTTTGTTTACCACTAGCGCATGCTGATGACGTTTTATTCTTCTATAGAAACTTGCATCGTAGCTCACGAGTCAATGGGTGTCATCATCGTACAGTCTACATGCTTGTCGTACCCAAGTTTAGTAGATCCATGTCGCACAGTGTGATTTGTAATGATCTTATAGGATTGCTAAAATCGTGCAGTGTATCCCGGGCTTTAAACTAATTAATAAAATTAAAAAAAGTAATAATTTATTAATATTTTATTTATTAAAATAAGTAATATTTTAATAATAAAAAGTAATATTTTTATTAATTTGGTCAAGACCATCTGATTTTAGAAGGTGACTACTGCATTTATATTAAAGTGCCCCTATTATGCTTTTCTGATATCCTCTTTCATGTAGTGTGTAATATAGCTGTTTGTGAACGTAAAAGGTCTGGATAGTTTCAAAGATGGAGTTTTCAAAGATGGTCTCCTAAAAGAAAGAAGCGATTCTGAACTGTCTGAAACGAGTCGTCAGTAATTCCAGTCTTACTTCCTGTTATAAACCTACGTAGGTTTGTAACTAATTTGCATAATTCTAGCCTATGCTCTTCATTGGCTGCCGGAGAACAGCGTCTGCTTTGCCCCGCCCTCAAACACTGTAGTTGTATCAGAGACTGGAAGAGTTTGCTTTGTGTTGTTCATGTCGAGAAGACGCTGTTTTCTGCTGTTTTCAGAGCAGGCTCACGGAGAGGTGGGGTTTAGAGAGACTGAATCCTTGATCGAAGCGTTTCAGACATTGTGAGAAAAGAGCTGATGCTGCAGTGGATATTATGAGAGAATTAAAGTGTTTTTTGACCTGATGCATGTAAACCTGTTGTAGGAGACCATACGGACCTTTAAAATAGCATAATAGGGGCACTTTAATGTGACATAAATATCACGAAAACAGTCTTAACTGTTATATTGTTCCATTATTCCATTGGACTACACTTGGAGTATCTAATTTTCTCCTGGTCTATTTGTGCAGTGGCAAAAAAGAAGAAAAGCATTTTAATTTCTGGAATTCTCCAGAAATGAAGGAGACTTTGAGTTGAAGTAAACTCTGAGTCAGTTCAGACCACAGACATTTATTACACACTACAGTGACCGTGTGAAGGATACGGAGAGTGTCCAAGCTGCCCGTGTCCAAACAATCCCGAATCTCCTCGAACTCACTGCGCAGGCCGGGCTGTTGAAAGAGGTCTTCCTGTAATACACACAAGGACAAATACTTCATCATGGCTGCTTTCAAAGTCCTTGGATGAACTCCAGGCATTGTACTTTAAAGTTTCATTTACAATCAGCTCAGTCAATCACATGTGTAATTGTGCAGTACATTCAGTCAGCCGTCTCGGAACAACAATGGACGATTTGGGGAAGCTTTAATTTCTTGTTTCGGGTTATTGAAACAACTCTCACGGCAAGCGGAGGTTAATTTCCTCGACAGATTCCTGCTTTAGTGTTGGTGTTACTATGGAGAGGAGCTCAATGGGTAGACCATAACAAAGACAAACAGCTTTCAGCAGCACAGAATTACAAAAGCACGGTTTAAATGTTTTAAGACAGGCAAAGAGACGAGTTTAAGCAAGCTTAAAACATAACAAGGCAATCCTGATGTCCTGACCTGTTTTTTTGCATAACGGAAGAGATGGTCCACCATCATCCATAATTCCTTGGGGATTTCTTGAGGTTTATCCGTCTCTGGGTTACTCGCATCGCTATTTGACTTCACACTCTGATATAACAAATGAAAAGTATGAGGAAAATTAATAATTAACAGATAATTATATATACCTTTTTGATAAACAGAACATTTAAATACAGAACAGCATACAGTCCACTCATGTCTCTGATTGCAAAAGGCCTTTTTGAATCTAAACCTAGAGACAAGGATAATTTATAATACATGTATAATGTAACAAAAGATTCTATTTAAAATAAATGCTATTCTTTCTATTCATCAAAGAATCCTGAAAAGCAACAAGTATCATGGTTTCCACAAAAATATTGAGCAGCACAACTGTTTTCAACATTGATAATAATCAGAAATGTTTCTTGAGCAGCAGATCATCATATTAGAATGATTTCTGAAGGATCATGTGACACTGAAGACTGTGAGTAATGTGAGACTGTGAGACTGAGTAATGATGCTGAAAATACAGCTTTGATCACAGGAATAAATTACATTTTACAATATATTCACATAGAAAACAGCTATTTTGAATTGTAATAATATTTCATAATATTACTGTTTTTACTGTGTTTTTGATCAAATAAATGCTTGGTGGACAGAAAGAGACTTTTTTCAAAAATCTTACCAACCTCAAACTTTTGAACGGTCGTATATTTTATTCAATACTACAAATTATCAATACAGGTGTAATTAAAAATGTTTTTACCAGATATTTGAGTCCTATATCATATTTGATTACTGAAGTAGCAACATGCCAATGTTAACAGTGCAGTAAGCGATTTCTGAGAAACACTACTGATATTTGAAATTGACACCCAAACAAACACACCCCTCCCTGCATTGCTCCGCCCCCAAAATAACAAACACACTTTGCAACACAGTCAACGGCTAACAGCTGGCGCTGTCCTGTTACTATAGCTAACATTACAACAACAGCATATCTTTGTTCTGTGAAAAGGCAAAACCAATGTTACTCATGTATGAAGCAGAAACACAACCTCTGCGTCCATTTTCAGGCCTTCCTGCTTCGGTCTCTCCAGCGCTGGAAAACTTTTCCTTAAATATATAGTTCTAAATATAAAATAATAGCACTGTCCACAGCACAGCTATAATGATAATGTTATAGAGAAACGATATCGTTGGGATCACTTTCAGAACGATTTTTTTCCAGCTGTTGAATGATAAAACACTGACAGCCAATCAGAATCCATTCTAATTTAAGGGCTCGCACATTTAAAATGGCAGACGACACTGCGGAGAAGATAATTGCCGAGGTCCAGAAAAAGCCACCACTGTTTGACAAGTCAAACCCCTTTTCAAGGACACTGTAAAGAAAATGGATATATGGAAAACAATTGGTCATACCCTCAGAATAAATGGTGAGAAGTATTAACGGAGATGAGATCATTATACCAGGCTAGCAAACAGTGTAACATAAAATTACCTCAGATATCCAGCGCTAGTTTCAACAACATTATCTTGCTTCCTTTGAAGTTGCAGTGAAAAAAGATTTTTTTATTCCACTATATTGACTTTGTCAGCTAAATTCACTGTTAGATTAGATCGATTACACTAGCTATTCACTCCAAACACAGCATGCTGAGGACATCTGCTGGTTAAAGCCTGTAAATGCAACAAGAACAGCAAAAACATGCTGTACACACTTTGAAAGCACAGCGCGTGAGCTTAGAGTAAACAGACCGTAATCATTTGTTGGTGTGGACGCAAATATGGTTATCGTTATAGTTATCGTTCTTGGTGTGAACGGGCCTTAAAGCTCTTGCCTGATCATAACCCTTCTTCTTCCAGTGATATTCCTCTTTCTACAAATCCCGCTTGCTTACTCTCTCTCCTCCCCCATCATGAGTGGACACGCCCCCTACTACTGATTGGCTACAAGTGTTGTGCTGCTTATATGATTGGTCCAATCCACTTTGTTTTTCTCCTATTTACGCAGCCAGGACAATTTTTTTTTCAGCACACACACAACAAACATCACAAAAATGGTTTGTTTAGGTGTTGTTCTTGATTTTCAACAGCGTTTCTCAGAAAACGCTTTCTGCACCTTTAAACTGTATTGTAATCAATAGAGGTTCTGTCTCAGTTAGGATGCTCCTAGTCTCAGTCTCATAAAGGCATAAAGCGCAAAATAAGGGAAACACTTTGAGAGTTTCGAAGTCGTCATCTGATTGGTTGAATTCTCCAGGATATCCCAGGAAATGCGTGTCGTGTTCTGTAACGGGCCGCCAGGAAACAAACCCGCCATGACGCCAAACCCCCTCATGGAAGAAGAAAGCCATCGTGTTAACAACTGTAACAGTTGCGCTTATCAGGATCAACTAAACGCTGTATTTTCAAAAATATATGTGAAGTTCACAGCTCCATTGTTGCAATAAACTTGCATGACTTTCTTGAATGAATAATTTATTAGATGCACGCCGGTCTGTTATTGTTGGGACAGCGACTTTACATTTTCACGCCCCTAAACATGACGTGGAACAAAATGAACTGTGGCTGCTTTACATGTCAGTCAGACGGCCTCTGGGTGGCCCTTGGCCAATGAAAGCTGCGATAGAGTCCAGACCTTCTGCCGTCAGTCTGAAGATTTGGCTACACAAGACTAAGATGCTCCCTCAGAGACTAGCTGTCTATGTAGGGAGTAGACAGCAGGGCAGATCACTAGGTTTTGAAATAGCTTGGTTCAAAATGATGTGTCACAAACAGCAGTACTTTTGAGTTTCTAATGGCAGATCTCACCAGCTCTCTGACAGTCTCCGGTGGCATCTCCTGGATGGGTTCCCTCAGCAGGCACAGTGTACTGAGAGAAGAGCCAAAGCAGCTGGGCAGGTAGGAGCCCGTGATGGAGATGAAGTAATCTTTACCCCTCTCCAGGTGCAGGACCAGGATGTCCTCCAGCTGCTGCTGGCCTGAGTTCAGCTCTGGAGCAGTAGAGCGGTTCACAAACACCTCCAGGTCGATGTCCACGCTGGCACCTACACAAACACCACAATGACATCAGAGGAGGGAACAGTTTTCATTGCACTGGGGGAAGTGAAATCAAATTATACTTGGTCATAATTAAGCTTTAATTGTTAATGTTGACAGCACAGTGTAGTTGGTACACAATAGGGCTTTTCACACTTGAACTAGTTAACCCTGGGTCATCTTAAAGGGGACCTATTATGACCCTTTTTACAAGATGTAAAATAAGTCTATGAAATATAAAGTCTTAGCTAAAAATACCCCACAGATCATTTATTATAGCATGTTAAAATTGACACTTTTTGGGTGTGAGCTGTTTTTGTGTGTGTCCCTTTAAATGCGAAGGAGCTGCTGCTCCCAGCCCTCTTTTAAGAAGAGGGTGGAGTTTCAAGAACTCATGCTCCGCTATACTGGCAACAACAAAATCTCACGGCACGCACCAAAAATGTCAGAAAGGGTGTGCAATTTTCATGTGCAAGTTTTAACTAGGAAACTCTTGTTTACAATAATTCTGATAGCACGTGAGCAGCATCAGTTCTGGATCTGAAATTTGAGCATTAAGTCCATCTTTCAGGATCAACCTTTGTGAAAATCCAGCGTTGAACAGACCCTCGTTTGTGAAGCAGTCTGACGTAAAATGACTGGCACAAACGTACAAGACTTTACTTAGTTTCTTCAGGACATTTCCTTTGAAAATGAAATTTAATCACAATGTCCTCAGTGACTCAGATGGCAGGAGTCTATGGAGACTCTTATGTTCATTGGTACATCCCAAAACACAACACTTGTATTGCCTCTATGGCGCCGACATTGTACAACTCCAGCTGCTACAGAGAGGATACAGAAATGGCGGACTCTGTGCTTCTCACTCAGGGGTGTGTCTATGCTAATAGGGCAGATCGTCACCGGTTGTGGGCGGAGCTTCTCCCCAGAAACTGAATCAGCTCATTTGAAGAGACTGCTTCTGATTTATGGGAATTATAAAAAAAAAAAGGAGTGAGTGGATTTTTACCATTATAAGCTGGTTGTTTACACACACTGCGGACACACGTCGGTGTTCAAACACCTTACCTGTACATTCCTGAACCCTGGGTTAACGTCCATATTTGCAAAATGTTTAAATAAAGGCTCTAGCGTTGCGCATCCTCATATATATATATATTTTTTTACCCATCACCATTTGACATTTTCCCCCTCCAACTCTGAAAATGTTTACACAACGCGCTGATTCTATGACTGTCCAAAGCACATGAATACGAGGCACGTGATTGGCTGTCAGTTGCCAAGCATCTAGTCATAACATTGTTTCACACTGCACACGTTTGGCACCGCAATGTGGCGTTAACAGAGCAAAGGCTCTAATCCTGCTCTGGAGCAGGGTTTCATAACCCCGGGTAAAAAGTGGTGCTAACCCCACTTCTAAATTACAAGTGTGAAACGTTCCTTTACCCGAGGTTAAAAGCGGTGTTCAGAACGACGATAAGCACAGTATTGGAAAAACCCCATTTTGTGTTTTGATGAAGAAGAATAGCAATACGCATCTTGCTTCACATAGCTATAGAATACATATCAAGTATGTTCTGATTGGATGTGGCTTGGTTGTTTCAAGCAGCATTTTGTAAGTGAGGACAGAAAAATTACTTGGTGTTGAAACTAGTTGTGTCACACCTGCTTATGTTAGGAAACTTAGTAAGTGAAATAACTGATGACATATTAGCAAATACAAGAGGGTGTGAAACTTCAGGTCTCAACAATAAGGACTGCCTGATGGCCCCGAGGCCAGCGTAAACGTCGCTTTGGACCGTAGACGCAACTGTCACTTGCCTGATCGGGCCAGTGCTGCATCATGAAAGTTAATCATTTGCATGTGTTTATAAGCCTTACCAATTTAAATATTCAAGTGCAAGAAGACTCGAAACTCAATAGTGTGATAGTGTTTGTGATAGTGTTCTCAATAGTGTGATAGTGTTTTGTGAGTGCACACACCTGAAGCGTGTGCTCAGAAAGCCGCTTCTCAGACAGCGCACGAATGCTGAATTGAGCTCTCTTTTCATGTCTTCTTGCACTTGAACGGACATATTCACACAAAATGACGTCAAAAAATGCCAGTCTCGGCAAGTATCCTAATAAACATAGTCTGTTTTATCTCAAGTGAACATAAACAGTTGAGAAATAAAAATAATAAAAATAAAATGCATGTGTAACAGTATATTGGATCTGTGCTGCTCTTAAAGAGACAGCAGCCTAATATTCCTGCTGCTGTCTTTGTTTTAATGTTAATCAAACGACAAAGGACAAAGAAAAAAAATCACTCACTGCTCTTGACTGAATATCGTTTGTAACTTTAATAAGAAATCATCTATATTTAATTTATACAGTAAAGACTATACAGTGCTATTTTACATTTTCTCTACCTGAAAAGACTTGAAAAAGAAAACCATGAAAAGCAGTGTTTATTTTATTTGTATGCTTGTTCTGTTGTATTTGTGCTACTTCTCGTAATTTGATTATTTGTTCTGATTTTATTACTGACAGTTTACTTGTCTTTAACAATATTTGAACGTTTGGCTAGTAGTTTTTGATGTCACAATCTTATTTATTAAGGTTATGGGTCAAAAACAAAGAAGACATTAATTTACCTGTTTTATTTATTTATTACTTTTTTGTGGTGGGGTCGGTGAAAATTTTGGCAGGGCAAGTAAAAGTTTGAACCACTGGCCAGTAGAAAAAATCCTTAGTGTTGATCCCTGAACATAGCTAGTCAATCTCAATAAAACAGCAACAGCTGGTCATTTTAGAATTGCTACACAGAAGTCACTCTATCTACTTCAAACAAACACCAACACAGTGGGTGAATATAAGTGTAGTGGTGAAGCCATCTCACCCTGGGCCAGGAAGCCTTTAGATGGGTTTGCTGTTAACCAGGGCTTGCAGTAGGCCGGCTCGTCCAGCTTCTGAATGAACTCAAACTGACACGGCACCTGTCCATCGTTGTGAACGGTCACAGTCTGTGCCTGATGCTGCATGAACTTCACATCCTGGAAGTGGAACTACAGAAAGACACCAAAAGGAAACATAAAGCATTCGTTTTCCATTTAGAGACTAAACAAGTAAATACTGACTTGTGCTGCAGAAAAAAAAATACAATAAAAACTGTAATAATGATAACTGAGACACTTGGGATGATGGAAGATGAAAACGGCTCACCTCTCTTTGAGACAGCGACACTGAAGGAATACAATCATTCTCCAGTCTGTCGATGCGCCTCACGATCTCTTCAAACGTCCGTTTGTAAGACTCCTCGTTCACAACCTTGATCTGTGCAGAGTAATGGCAGATGTCAGTAAGGGGATGGAGAATGAGGACTGTGTATGATCATGGCTGGTGTTCTCACCCCTATCTCTAGCAGAGAGCTGACAGGTTTGTGGTCACTGGTCTTCAGGGTCATGTGACTCTGGTAATTAAGCTGTTTAACGCTCTTCCCCCTCCACAGGATGCGGTCACACCACGCTGGAACTCGACACTTCTCACTGCATAAACACAAACACACAAAAATACAGCTAAGAGCAGCAGTAACGGGGCCAAGCCCTTCCAAACGTTCTATGAGTTCAAAGAGTAGCTAAAAAAATAAAAATAAAACCAACAGATACAACAGAGGCTACAGGACCTTCAGTGCTCGGCCCCTAACTAACAGAGCGTGATGGATTAGTGCATTGCCGAGCCGATGATTTTGAGTCACACAGGATTTAAACTGGCAACTATCACAGTGTGCCACTTATAGGAAACACATTTACCTTGATGCTGATCTTTAAATGTCAGAAAGAATACAGAAAAGCTTTAGTTAACCGATTAGCATGCTAAGCTAATGAAGCTTATAGTTAACCTGATAGCCAAAGAGCAATATTAGCAAGAATGACTAGCATGCCAAGCTAACATAGCATAGGACAACAAACACAGTGCAGTCAACTTCAGAAAGCTGTTGCACAGCAACAGTAGCAAATATCAAAAATCATTTCTGTGCGTTTTCAACAACATTTTTGTAAAAAATCTTTATAACTTCCAAACTCTTCAAATGTTTTGGGTACCTTCAGGATATGCTGTTGATGAAATTTTGTGCTGATGCGTCATAGCATTTAAAAATGACTGCAATTTAATTTCAAAATGGCAGACGTGCGATTCATCCGATCCTGGATTAAATCAGTACTGATGGATTTAGCATGACCAAACATTCTGACAAACATTTCAAAAGTTATGAGCAAAAAGAGCCATTTTTCAGATCTCATGACCTGTAGGTGGCGCTGTTCCCAAATTTGGCATGCACCCTCAGATCATGGTGTTGATGAAGTGTACCAAGTTTCGTTTCGATAGATAAAACTATTGCCGAGATATTGCATCTAATGTAATTCAGAGTCAACATTAAGTTTACATCATCATCATTTTTGAACAAAAAGGAATATCAAAATTTTTTTCAGTCATTTCTGTCTGGCTCGGTCCAATGATCATCTGAGAATTTTTTTTTTCCAGAATGGGGAGTATCCTCAGCTGTACTAAGAAATTTGTTTCTAGGACTTCAAAAAGGACTCAAAAGTTATGACCAAAAGAAAAGTGAATTTTTGAACTGGTGGTGGCGCTATAGATTTGGTCCTAGAAACCTCAAAGTTAGTCAGGTTACTATTCAGGACCACTTCTATAAGTGTGCCAAATTTCATCATATTCCTATGTATTGTTCATAGGGCTGCCATTTACTATCAATTGGGAAGAAGAATAATAAAGAAACTTGGGCAATAAAAATTGTCATTTCATACTTGTATAGCATTTTATTATGTTTTAAAAAAATAGTTTCATTTTCTTTAATCTGTAAGGCTGCAAAATCTTGGGGAAAAAACTTGACCTGGTTTCAATATTTTGCTTTTCTGTGATATATATACTGCAATATGCAAAACTGACTGTTATTGACCCATTTAATATGACTTTGAAGTAATAATAATTCTTTGTTTGTTTGTGATTATAAAATAAAATATAAATAAAAATAAGAAATATATTGTAATAAAGTACAACTGTAAAATTACAATACTTATATATTTATGTCTATTTTTATTCATTTTGAAATCAAACATTAATGCAATCAAAATTGAAAATTCTTGTTTTATATGGAATACTGCAGTGTTTATTATAAATGATTTATTGGTGTACATCAATATTGTTTTAACATCATGTTCCTGGTAATCTTGAATCAGAATAACTTCCCCTCCCTCTTGCAGCATCTCTTCTCTGATGATGAGGGCGGGGCAACCTGTCACTCACATCAGATCCACCAATAGCAAACCACAACCATCCAATCAGTTCCTTACGGACAAAAATCAAGCCCCGCCCTACATTTGTTCTTGTTCCAGAAGCCGTTTCACTCAGATATATATCACAATGGGGAAGAAGAGACGAGCACAACTTCCTTTTCATGCCGACTTTAAGCTTTTATTTTGACAGTTTATTGGCAAATAAATTTATTCTCAGCATGTTTCAAAGTAAAGCTCATAATACGGTGTTTCAGCGTCTCAGATTGGCTTGGTTCACAGTAAATAAGCTGAGTGTGTGTAAATGTGTGCAAATGAACACAGTGCCGCGCTTCACTCTAAAACACATGGTGCATATGTTTATTTAATTAAACTGCATTTGACATTCGCTTAAAGGGCATATTGCAGGTTAGAGCTTCAGTGATTCAATGTATAGAAAAATAATGTAGGAACTAGATTTTCTTTAAAATACACGTATAAATACGCTACTTAGGCTTCTGGAGTCGTTTTTTGTGAGAAAATTTTACTTACGCATCTGAAAAATGCCAAATCGGAAGTGACGTAACGGGAGGGAGTGCGGTCAATATAAACAATAGGAAAACAATGGATCGCAATGACAGTTCGGACGCTGAGGAAACTGTAAATGTTTATTCATACTCGTTTGACAGACTACAGCCACACAATTAGCCTGCTATGCGGCCAAGAGAGCAGGACAGGCCAGGATTAGACAGAACAACGGTCAGAGGAGACGAATTGAGCTGTGGTGTGAGGAGAACCAGTGGAGAACAGGGCAGAGACCGGTGTTAGCTCGTAAATATACACGTTAGCTAACGCTATGTAACACTGTGCTCAGATCACAATATTGTACAGATTATCATCATGTATCAGGCAATAGCAAAGGTAGTATTGATCATCTATTATTGATTACTAATAACAGAAACTAATAAGCTTTGATCAGGCATAGCCTATGTCACACTAGTTAATATCTCTCCACACTAATGTTACGTGATATAGTGGTTTCTCATCACTACTGATTTGGTAGTTAGCAAAGACTTGCGGTGCACAATTCATGTTTTCATCGAGCTGCATCTCTGATGGATCCGTGACAATCATGTCTCCCGCCGGCGGCCGAACCACAGACAGTATAGTGTTATTGTATGCGTTTCATGTTATCCTTTACTCATTAATTCTGTGTTATGTTTATTCCGTGCCCATTCACTGATAGTGTGAGGATGCATATGACGTCATGAGTATGTAGTTGAGTGAACTTGAATGTACATACATGGCATGAATCAAATTGTATTTACATTACCAGCACATAATTCAAAACTGTATGCATTTGTGTACATAATCAGTATTGAAATTGATTCACGTAAAAACGGTGAAGAAGCATCGTGTGTGTAAGTTTATTCATTTAATATCATCATTTACAGTAGTATTACAATGTTGAACTCCATCATATCGCCGGGATGATAATCCTCCGGTCTGAAGTGAATGCGTTTATCGAAGCAGATGCAGAAGTGAAGTCCCGTCTCTTCACCTGCACAACACGCACCCCGGCACGGAAGATAGCACCGTCCTTTTTCTTGTTAGTAAACCCGTGGACTCGATGTCCTGACAGGCTGGAGTTTGTGCAACCTCCACAAACACAATAATTTGCCATGACAATGATAAATTAAAATACAAAAACTACCGAAAACACACTGATTCATGACCGCTGTTACTGAATACCAACCTACTCTGCACTGAGTCAACACACAGCTCGGCGAACGACTCCCTCTCGTGACGTAAAATGACGCGACGTTGAAAAAAAAAAGCGGTTTTTACAGAGACCGTCACTTTATCTACTAAATTTGTGCCCTTATGTCCTGCAAAACATTTTTAAATCCTGCAGTATCTTTTTATATGGTATTTTCGTACAAGGTTAAATATTCATCTCGAAAAATTTTTTTAACCTGCAATATGCACTTTAAGCCATACTGTGATATTGATCTTATTTTGAATATCATGCAGCTCTATTACATTTAGAATGTTAGTAATTTTTTCTTGCAAGGACATCGCTATGTGGGGCTCTGAGTGTGGTTTTAGCACATTGTTATGTGTGCGTTTATTGTATTTTGTGGAGAATATTAGCTCTTTTATTGATAGTGTGACAGTGGGAATGATGTTCTCTGACCTCGTATCCCACTGATCTGAGCCAGTGTTGTATTTGTATGTGGGCTGGAAATCAATCTCTCCCTCTGTGAAGCCCACAAACACAACCTCCTCATCCATCTGCCGCTTCAGCTGAAACACACACACATCCACAGTCATTCATGTTTCCATATAACCCGACACTATCCAGAAAAAACACAGCTGTGTTCGTCTTACCTGGTCATGATTACACAGGGTCTCAAAATCCTTTTTAGCTATTAAGTCCTTCACATGATCAACTTCAAGTTCACTTATTCGGTAGTTTAGATCTCCCAGCCATAACACAACACTGGAAAGGGAAAAAAAAGAGAGAAACTTGATAAAAGACTTAAACAGGGAGAATCTGACATTTGTCTCTAATTAAATCAGACATGGCCGGCTGTCGTGTTTAGTTCGTACTTGTGTTTCATGATGGTGAGGGGTGGTAGTGTGGGGTCATCCTGCCGGAATTGAATCCTGCGGCAAATGTCCTTAAAGTCCTGATTGCGTCTTTCGAACTCGTCGGTGTGCGCAGCGAGGTGGGAGTTCACCACACAGATGTCCGAGTTGTGAAACTGGAACCGGACGGCTACTGCACCTTTATTACCCTAAAGGAGAAAGAATGTTATTTGAATGTTATATGCTTATGCTTACATTTTCTAATTTAGGACAACAGTTGGAGTCCATTTTTAGAGATGGTAATGTTAATATGCCACAAAAAACATGCACTCACCATCCGTCCCATGACGCCTGTGCCGACGGTCTCGGCCTCCACCTCAGAAATGTGCTCCGCATGCTCCTTCTTCACATAGAACAACAGCATGATTCCCACCAACCGCACCAGCTTCACCTGCACAGACAGCAATACTCTTACAATCATAATAAAGGGTTGAAAAATTAAATTAAACAAAATGACAATGGGCATGTTTATACACACACACCGATACGCTGATAACTCCCAAACATCAGCTTACTGAATTAACCTGTTGACCCAGTTTACAAGCAAACCAATAACCGATAACAAAAGTACACCGCGTTTACAAGACTTTATTACATGTAGTGACGTCAAAACCTAATCATTCGTGTATCTGATGTTAAATAAATAAGCATTACTTTAAATGAACCACTTCTATACTTCAGCTGCACAGGACGCACATGCATTGTCTGCTTATTAATCATAATCTGGTTAAGAATGTGCATGTAAACGCACTCAAAGCCATTTAAAAAAATTTCTTGACTTCATACTCCGAGATGAAGTCAGAGTATGGCAAAAATAAATAAAAAGTATAATCTTTGTGTTTCACAAAGAAAAAACTGATGGAAACTTGTTTCTGCCATGAAATAAAAAAGGTAATTCCGACTTTTTATCTCGATTCTTTTTATCTCACAATAAACTCCCAATTCTGATTTTTCCTCAGAATTGTGGGATATAAACTGCAATTACAAGAAAATGCCTGAAGTGTGAGCTGACTTTTTTTCCTCATAATTGTAAGATATAAACGCGCAATTGAAGAAAAAAAGTCAGAGTTGTGAAATAAAAATTTGCAATTACCTTTTTTATTTATTCCGTGAAGGAAACAAACTTTCATAAAACAACAACAACAACAACAACAACAACACAGGGTCTGAAAAACATGGGGGAGAATAAATTGTAACTGTTTTCATCTCTAGTTGAACTTATTAATATTATAATTCCTTTAATTGCTTATTTACTGACAGCTAGACTAGTAAGTATTTTGTAATTAATTAAAAGCCATCCATATCAGTAGCCTATTATAATAAATAGGGCTTCGCCTTCATCATACTAAAGATGTTTCTAGTCGACTAGTAGTCATTCATTTAAGCCATTAGTTGACTAGTTGGACGTTTATGATAATAATTTAATTACTTAAATATACTTAAGGTTGGGGAGTGGCATCTGAAAATGGTTTCAGTTTAGGGCTGAGAAAGAATATTATGTGTAACATTGTTCTACACTACAGAGAAATACTAATCCATAATAATGAGCCTTTAAAATATGAATTAAGCGCTCAAGTGCACACAATGCTTGCCAAGGCAAAAGTACTGATTATGAAAGTGTCGAAAAACAGCAAGGAGAATGTCTGAACATGTTAACAATTTATTAATAAACTAGACATTTTGGTAACACTTGACAATAAGGATCATTAGTTAACATTAGTTAACTACATTAGTTAACATGAACTAATAATGAACTGCACTTCTACAGCATTTATTAATCTTTGTTAATGTTAATTTCAACATTTACTAATACATTATTAAAATCTTGTTAACATTAGTTAATGCACTGTGTACTAACATGAACAAACAATGAACAACTGTATTTTCATTAACTAACGTTAACAAAGATTAACAAATGCAGTAACAAATATACTGATCATGGTTAGTTCATGTTAGTTAATACATTAACTAATGTTTAACTAATGAATCTTATTGTAAAGTGTTACTGAGATTTCTGAGTCAGTGTCGGCTGCAAAGATGAATGCGGAAAATGGGACGGAATTGCGGAATCCAGTTATAAAAATGGAATTTACTGTATAGCGCGGAATGTCACTGAATTTGTCAGAGTTTTGATGAATAAATAAAAAGCA
This sequence comes from Mylopharyngodon piceus, assembly GCA_039654765.1. Lineage (NCBI taxonomy): Eukaryota > Metazoa > Chordata > Actinopteri > Cypriniformes > Xenocyprididae > Mylopharyngodon > Mylopharyngodon piceus. The sequence continues at coordinate 109,046 of CM077445.1, forward strand.
GGTCAGTACACTTCAGATCACAATATAGACTAGTGTCTGAATATTAAATTATAATAAATCCTGGAAGTATAATAATTATTAAAACTGTATTTTTCTTAAAGGAATAATCAACATTTTTCTTCCATGTTTTAATTTTAACAGTAAAGCTCTGTTGTGCAGCACTTTGTTTGACAATTTTATATGATTAAAAGATAAATTAATGTTTTATGCCTTCATTTAACAGCCAGAAAAATTAAAATACGCAACACAAAATTTCTGGGGGAAAAAACAGAATTTAATTAGACATGCTTTGTGATGATTAAAATGTAATTAAACCATTAAAATGGAATCCAGACAACCTAAAACAGAAAACACAGAATTTGGTAAAAATAAAACGGAATTTGAGAGAAAAAAAGTATTTCATAAGGCCCTAAAAATGTCATTTTTTGTTAAAATTTTAATAAATTGTTGTTAAAGTTTCATGATTTCAATTAATTAAACATGCTTTTTGATTACTAAAATTCAATTTAACCATTAAAATGGAGTTCAAAAAAAAAAAAAAAAAAATCCAAAAAGGAATCCAGAAAAATTAAAAAGGAAAAAACAGAAATGCTTGTGAAATGCTTGTTAAGTTAAACATGTCATGCAGTAAAAGCGCGGTACTAATTTAGCTTCCACACTCCACAGGAAGCCTTGGATATGTGTCTAATAATATCCAGGTCAACGTTAGAGCGAATGGCCATATAAAGCAGCTAATGTTAAGCTACTACTTGCATGTTTCAAATGATAAGCCATGTCTGAGGTCGAAGAATGATCGGATTTCCTGCTCGACATAATTACCACGTGACTTCGCCACTTCCTGTGGAGTCTTTTTTTCTGTGACTAACCGACTAATTAAAATTTCTTTGACTAAGCCACTTCTCGTCGACTATTAGGGGGCAGCCCTACTAATAAACCTGTGTTTTTGTGTTAGATCTGGACATTAGCGCACACTAGCTCATGGGTGAGAGGGCAGAGGAGGTCCTTACTAAAGCGTACTTGGCATCTGGATGGAGGCCCTTGTAGACGGCTAACATCCACTCCGGCTCTTTAGGAGTATCATTGAAGAGAAACGCCTCCTTGCTGAGGTCCAGTTCCTGGAAACTACAGCAGGGAATCCCAGTCACGTATCTGCCCATCATCATCACAGTTTAGGTTATTTTAAATATAATAATGTGGAGTCTTACCCCACAAGGTAGAAGTCTGGAGGGGTGGGGGTGGACGCCAGCCATGGGCTGAGACTTTCCTTTGGATTCTGGCCATTCACATTGTAGGTGCCTAAGAAAAAGCTGTTGGCACACAATGAGAACAGAGAGTGATTCAAATGATCTCACAACACCAGCCAAAGAGAGAAGCTGCCGGTTTAAATTAAGAAACATCACACATACTGAAACCTCACAAAGAGCCTGAGAGAACTACTGCAAAGGTCAAAATAAAACAGGCATTATAAAGCCATTCCGACTCTGGACTTAATGCTTCTTGTCCTCATCAAGAACTCATCAATTTGAAATGACTATGCTTATGACTTATGTTTCTGTGAAAACTCTTCATGTTTTGGCAGCTATAGGACAGGGTTTCGTTCAACAGGGGGCAACGTTGATGCAGTTCTGCAAATGTCCACTCAAGGGCGTTTGACACCAACTTCTAAGAGAAAAAAAAAAAGTACACTAAATCGAAAAAGGTACGAGTTACAAACAAAACTGTCCCATTGAACATCCTGGTCATGGTTCTCGTTTCAAAGTGTTATTTATACTGAAAAGGCTGCAGGGATGATCTTTGAATTTTTTATCTAAATAAAGGCGAACAAAGGTAGAGTTAATCTACTTAGATCAGTGTTGAGCTTTCCAGTCTTTTGTGATTACAGTATCAGGTTTTTGGATAATAATTTTGAAGTGACTTTCCTCACAAAAAGGGATTTTGGTATATTTTAAAATACTGTTCAGTCATTAATGAATAGTATGAGTAACGCGCTATTAACATTCTAGTAACTACTATTATCTAACAAGAAACTCTGATTAATGAATTAGTAAGTAATAGTGCTCAGTTGAAGGTGGTAGTTCACTATTAGATAATCAATAACGACTATTGTTCATACCTCCCAGAGGACTAAGAACTACTATATACAGGTTCATAATTAACATGAATAATGTATAATTAATTCTAAAGTGAAGATCATGGTAACCCACCAGTAATGACTGAGGTATTACCAAATCCTTCAGAAGCAATTACTATCCAAAACCTTGCAAAAACATCAAAAGATTACAATGACTTCAGTCAATATTAGAGAGTTATCATGCTTTTCACTTTAGAATATTGATCCGAATAATTAGTAGTTTCTTCTGAAGGATTTGGTAATACCCGAGTCACGTGTTACTCATTTATTTCTGAGTAGTTATTCATTAATGACAGAACAGTATTCTAAAGCAGGGGTTTTCAAACTTTATGATGCCCAAATATGATGAACCTTTTATTAGGGACCCCTGCCTAAAATCCATCTATATATTTTTATGTAGGTAAAAACATTTAAACTGTTGGATAAATAGTAAGCGTGACATTATAAATACAAACTTAAATTGGCTGTTCTTAATGTTGGATGTATAAACCTGAAGAAGAATATTTTCAATTAAAAATTATTTGTATAAGCAACTTCCACAATAAATGTAAGCAGCTTACATACTGCGTTAAGTATACTGCCTTACAACCCCAGCGAGCGAGATAAAGGGGACTATAGTGAGAAAAACTCACTAGAAAGATACAAAGCAAACATATACAATTCTGGAAAGTATGTATACTGCAAGAAAGGAGAGAAACATTTAGAAAACAGTATTTCATAGTAATGCCAAGAAAATAACATTTCTGTGAAATGTAGGACACGTGGGACAGTGAGGGGCTCTGAAAAGCATCAGATGCAAATGTTAAAATAAGTGTCTGATAATATAACAGGCAAAGGACCTATTCTGCTTTTTTTTCATGTTCATCTTTCTTTAGTGTGTAATGTTGCTGTTTGATCATGAAAAAGCTCTGCAAAGTCCCTCCAGTGGGAGTTATTCTCTATATCAGTGTCGCTGTTTCTGAACTCCCTGAAACGCCTCCATTGTAGTCTTGAGTTTTCTTCACAATATTCCTCATTTTAATTCATACACAGAATAAAGGGGCGGGGCCTGGTTGAGTTAGTTAGTAGTGTGTTAAAACTGACGGTTATGGTAAGGGGCGGGACATTTCCCAAACACTCTCGAAGCGCTTGACCAATCACAACACACTGGTCCAGCCGACCAATCAGAGCACATTGTGCTTTTCAGAAGGAGGGGCTTCATAGAGACAGGAACTAAACGGGGGTGCGTTTACCGAAAGCATCATTAGCCAACTATGGTCGCAAGTTCCGTCATTACTAACATAGTTCAACGATTTGGTGTTTCCTGAAACCATAGTTCAAACAAACATTCGCAAACTGCATCGCAAACTTGTGTGGTTGGAGCGACAGCTCTCGAGCTGTGGTTAGAAGTGTAGTTTCTTGTTTTTATGACATGTGGACTTAATAAATCGTTATCCTGAGCAGAATAAGCAAGTTGACATTAAGTACAATGTATTTGTTTTATTTTGAATATACAAATGTCATTTACATATTTTAGTTTGTCAAGAGATTTTAAGCACCATTTCTGAAGAGTGCGCATGTGCGTACATGCTCTGGTACACAAGAACGAGACTATGATTGAGTCTGGAAATAAAGCAAAATAACTGAGAAAAATAAGAATTAGTCCTCAGATGCCATGTCCGTAATTTATAGCAAAAAACTGGGCATTAATTCGATCTCAAACGGATTCATTTAAAGATTTATTCCTCCTCCACCTGCGTGACGTCATTCACCAATGTGGCTGAACGACTGGTTTGCAACAATACGGTTTTGGGAAACAGTCGTGACGAGTTAGTTGATTTCTTTGTTCTAGTAGAGCCCAAAAACAAAATCAGACGTTGTAAAAGGGTCTCTTTAACCTCAAGCATGACAACTGGCGCTGATCCTCACCTGTAGTTCTGGATGTAGGTGTAGGCGTCCTCGTTCTTGAGGAGCTCACATTTGATGAGGTTATCCCGCAGGCCGAACTGGGGCATGCCGATCATCTGGTCTTTATTTGACAGGATGTGCTGGGAGTTTCGGATCAGGTCATCTCTCACCTCACCCTTCACTCTCTCCTGACTGAAACAAAACCACAGGACAGAAATGTTTGACTTTTATTCAGTAAGGATTCATTAACTTGATCAAAAGTGTCAGTAACGACATTTATAATGTCACATAAGATTTCTATTTCAACTTTTGAACTTTCTGTTCATCAAAGAATCATGAAAAAAAAAAAAAATCATGTATGATTACTGAAGGATCATGTGACACTGAAGTGTAGTGTAGAAATGATGCTAAAAATTCAGATTTGATCACAGGAATATATTACATCTTACAATATATTCACATAGAAAATAATATTTGACTGTTTTTGCTGTATTTTGATCAAATAAATGTAGCCGTGGCGAGCAGAAGAGACTTTTTTCAAAAACATCTGAGTAAGGTAGTGTAAATATGATGAAACAACAAATTATATTTTACATCAGGACTCTTAAATGTGAATAAACACAATTAAGTATGTTTAAGGTATTAAGGTTAAAACATGACTTCACACTCTCAACTAACAAACAGGTTATTAACTTCACCTCGAAAATAAAACCATAATGGTTTTGTAGAGCTATCAGAAATTAGGAAAACTAAGGATTGAACATTTAAAATACTGCTTAAAGAGAATGAAAGCAAACTTTTATTTTTCTTTCTTTCTGAAGGTTTGTTTTTATCCTTGACTTCTCTTGTTATAGTGTATGACATGTCAGCGTTTCAACTGCTGTGACTCATCTTGTTTTGGTGGCTGAAGATTAGTCTGCAAATTATTGCCTTCAATACATCGCATGAAATAAAACGTGTTTTGGAAACATATTTAGCATAGCTGAAAATATGTGCTTTTGAGATCTGACCTGTTTTGAGCAGAGTGCTCTCAGATATCAGCGATTTCATCAAAATCAATAGGACAGCCGAATTAAATACAACGAGAAGCTGAATCTGGTCACTGACAAGCCCAAGAACGGCCAGGAGAAGTATAACTGTTATAACTGCGTAGTGCAGGTAGCTTTATAAAAACAATGTAAGAAGTAGTGCTGTCAAACTTAACGCGTTAACGCATGCAATTATTTTTCTTCAGTTTAATGAGTTAAAAATATTTAATGCAATTAACGCAGCATCAGTTTTTTCTGTCACAATTTGGCTAGCGTTAAATTATAATATGATCACGCTTATTCACTTTTAAACCATTCAAGAGCCACAAGACAAACAAGAACACGCTGTCTGTGAATGTCGTGACACACACGACACGACACACACGACAGAAATACGCGCCAGTATCGAGTTCTCTTTCATGCTTGAACAAACAATAACACGCAGAATTGTCAAAATGCCCATTTTGTCGAGTATCCTCAAGAGCAGTCTTAAATGAGTTAAATAATGTCTTCAGGGTTCTCACTCTTTCATGAACACCAGATTCAAGGACTTTCAAGGACTTTTTAAAGCACCGTTTATTTTATATCAAGCACCTATCAAATTCACATCACATATGGAGTGTCATGAAAGACCTCTTACAGTACTTAACATTTTAATCCTCCTATTGCATTCGCATCCATTTTAACCCGGAAGAGGTACAGAATCATTTGTACATTAATTTTGGAAATATATTAAAACCGTTTGCAGCTTTCTTATCCCTAATGTTAACAATTATTCCATACTAGTTTTGGTTTTCATTTTTAATGAGTAAAAACATTATAATATAGAGAGAATATTATAAAAATACATTTTGCAATTGAGTGAAAAAAAAAAAAAAGGATTATATGGATCGTAATTGTGGCTTTAAGTCAGAATATATACAATATATTATAGATATAAACTTGCAATTCTGAGAAAAGAAAGTCAGAATTGAGAGATATAAATGAGCACTTCTGAGAAAAAAATTAGAATTGCAATTTATATATCACAATTCTGACTTTATAAGACACAATTGTGGCTTTTTAATCACGCAATTCTGACTTGTTCCAAACCTGTTTGAATTTCATTGTTCTGCTGAACACAAAGAAAGATATTTGGAAGAATGTCAGTAACCAAACAGATCTCGCCCCCCATTGACTACCATAGTAATTATTTTTCCTACTATGGTAGACAATAGGGGGCGAGATCTGTTTGGTTACTGACATTCTTCCAAATATCTTTCTTTGTGTTCAGCAGAACAATGAAATTCAAACAGGTTTGTAACTACTTGTAAATGATGATAGAATTTTCATTTTTGGTTGAACCATACCTTTAAGGGCAAGTCGCAGCATTTGTTGTCTGTCCCTTTAAGGCTCTTGCGCGCATCTAATATATTGACACGCATTCGATTTTCTCTCAACTGTTTACTTTAACTTTACACTTAACCGATGGTGTAAACCTTGTGTGTATTTGACAGTATTAGCAGAATAAGATGCGAATGATAACTTTGTCCAGAAAATGCAGCGTTTGACAGGCTTTTAGAGTGTGCGAGCTTCGGGTGTATCGCTCAGAAAAGCACGTGTCAGACCAGCACGCAGATAAAATGTTTAACCGGCAAGGCTTTCAAACGCATGCAAATAATACACTTTTGTGATTGTGAATAACTGCAGTGTTCCGTGAGTAACGTTATAACTCTACCGCTGTTTTAACATGTGATGTGAATGTATGTCGTTTTGTACTACACAGTATGTTGAGACAGAGGACTGCAACTGACAGAAAGCACTATAGCATGATACAACAATATTTCTTCAAAAGCAGATCGTGGAGACCTTTTAATCGTCCACGATCAAAATCGCACACACCTATAAGAATGTTCATTTCGGACACAGCAAGTGTCACAGCTCAAATGTCCAAACCCCGCCTAATAACAAGGAAGGGGAAGTACCGCAATGGAAAACACTCGGAAACTGATTGTAAAATAATATTCCAAAACAAATATACTAGGACTAAGAGGGGCAAGTTACAATTTTCACAAAATTTACTTCAAATTTAATTAAAGCACTTTCAAGGACCAATATTTGTTTTCAAGTACTTTCCAGGCCTTGAATTCATGTGTCTGAAATCCAAGTACTTTCAAGGAGCGTGGGAACCCTGGTCTTAAATGAACTTAAAGAGTTGTGAGAAAATGAGATGCACGTCAGATCCGCGTCATGTTCGGCAGCGGCAGCTCTTAAAGTGACAGCAGCCTAATAAACCAGTTGCTGTGATGATGTCTGTCATTAATGTTCATCAAAGAACAAAGGTATGAAGTGAAGTTATGAAGTGAAGCCTGTAAAGTGTTTGATAACTTCATTCAATTTCTATATTTCATACCTGTTAGAAAGGTAAATATGACATTTATTATCATGGGTTTATGTGGAGATTGTTTTAAGTTCACTTAAATTAAAAGTTGTTATTTTATTAAAGCCTAATAAATGTTGAAATTGATAGCTTTCAGTTATACTGTAATGTTGAATGTCTATAATTAATGTTTAAAAAAATCAGTAGCAGTATTAGTATCAGTGATACTGGCCTTCACAAAGATGCCATTAATATAAACAAATATTTAAAATATACTGTCTTTAAGTTGTTTCTACATTAATTGTAGAGAAACTGAAATTATTACAATATAAAAATATTAAAAACGCCAATTACAGAAAAAATGTGTGATTCATTAGTTAATTTTTTTAATCGACTGACAGCACTAGTAAAAAGTCACCTGAGCTAACAGTGTCAAACGTACCTTTCATGCACACTGTCTCTGCTCCGCTCGTCCTCTTTCTTGCTGTAGGCTCTTTCTGCAAAGGAGGAGACATATTTCACAGGTGAAGCTTATCTCAGATTATTCTACAGCTTTACATAAACAGCCCTTAAACACAAGTCGTTCATTATACAGACTGCTCAAAGCTCATGCCATCTCAAAATTTCAGGTGCAGGTTTTTCAGAAACCTGCAATAAACGAGTCTACAGCTCTATTCTCTAGCACTCAAATCCATGATCAGAATAAAAGTACGTTTGTTACAGCAATCAATAGGAAATTATCAGTTCTGATAACGAGCAGACCAGAACAGGTCAGAGTTCGACTACAACACCGTGAATGATGTCATAAGGGTGTAGAAAAGAGGAATGAGGGAGGGGCCAAAACAAACCCGAGCTTCCTCACGGTTTCACACATGGCAGGAAATTTCAAAGCAATGGTTTGGCAACAATGGCTTGTGCTAAAACTGTTAATACAGTTAAGTTCATTTGGCTGAGATCTGAATAACAACTCATATAGACTGTATATAGAGTCTGTGCCAGTCAATGCTGGAGCTACACGCTTCAACACCACTGAAGAAAGATGTTACCAGATAGAAGATTTGTTTACTTAATAAACTAAAAAAAGACTCACCTGCTCATGTTGTGTTTAATTAAACTGATTCACATTAGATGCTTGAAGATTATGCATTCATTTCTGAACAAAAAGTCAGTTTTTGTGACCTTGAAATGGACTAGAGATACTTATTATTTCTAAAAGACACTCATGATGTGGGGAGAGAGGAGACATTAGTCCACATGAAAAAAATCATGCGTTTCAATTTGGCTAAAATTTATATATCCAGTATGGTCTGAGAAAGACTTTTTATGGCAGCACTACGTGAAAATAGCGATAGATTCTATTTACAACATGTAAAAGTATCAGTTCTTTGCAATAAGAGTAAATAGTAATTAGATAGCTAATTAGTAATTAGCTATCTATACTTTATATTGGCAGATACTATTTGCACCTCAGTATTTTTGTACATTAAAGGTGCAATATGTAAGAATTTTGCAGTAAAATAACCAAAAACCACTAGGCCAGTGTTATATATTTTGTTCACTTGTTCACTTACAATATCCCAAATGTTTCCAACTATTTGTAAATCGTGAGAAAATTGCAATTTTAACCAAGGACGTGTGAGGAGTTGCCTGTCAATTGCGTCATACCCGCGTTACCCTCGGTTTCCGGTTTTATTTTGTAGAAACCATGGAAACACCAAATTCGCTTTAATATATTACATGTTTTAATAGACAAGGGAACAACTGTTTTGATATATTTATAGACAGAAAAACTAATTGTTGTTATATAGCCCAACACGTTTAGTCTTATTGTTTAAATCTAATTTTCTTGATTTTTTGCGAGTACCATGCTTTACTATGCCTCAGAGAAAAACACTATTTTGTGAAGTAGCTAACATAGCATAATCAGATGCAGCTTTATTTTTAGTAACAGTAATACAGAATTTTCTCCATCATACAATACGTTTTAAAATTAATTGCATGCCATTTATCAACACAAGCCATCCAGCATTTAATATGATATTCTAAAATCGATCTATCTTACTGCAGTGTGTCTCAAACAAGTGTCTCACAGCAGCCGCCGAGCGAGCACACAGAGTAACGTTATAACATAATTTTCAACACACTCAAATGTATCTAATATGATAAACAGAGCAGCGTTACCTCATACTCATGACCGGAAAAGCGGAAGCGGCGCCGGCGACTGTGGCATAATAAAAGTTCCGCTGCTCGTGAGGCGTGTGTTGCGCAATCGCTCCAGCTCCTACTCTGCTTCATACTACAGTAACGTTAATAATCGCATTCATGAACATAATTTCTGCCCGAGTGCTATCCCAATTCTTTTCCACCGGCCATTGAGGTGAAGACCACATGTCCCAAGATTCCGCGCTCAAACTTGGCGTCATCAAGCTACGCCTTTGTTTTGAATAGGCCTCTAGCGACCTCTAGCGGACAGAAAATCCTACACATTGCACCTTTAACAGGATGCAATAATATCAGAGTGTAAATTATATATTTATTTAAAATTATTAAATGGATGCTGCCTTATTGGAAGAATAAAAAACCTGCCAACACCTTCCCCTAACCCTACCCAATAAACACTTTTAATATCATTAAACACTCGTTCGCAGTTTATTTCCACTTTTAGAACATTATTTTCATTTTTATTGAAAGTAAATGCAAGCTCAGAAAAAGGCGGGTTCAAACCCGCGTCAATCGCGTTAAAAGCCATGTCTGCGAGCCTTACTCGCTACTGCTGCACCACTGAAGACGCTGAATTAGCTAGTGTAAATAGCGTTTGTCAACAAGGGATGCTATTTGCACTTAGTGTAAATAGACACTCTGACTTTTGATTTGTCTCATTTAATACAAATTTGTTCATTAAAAATGGATCATATTATTTTAAATATTATGTGTACAGTATATATACACAGTACATTTGTAAAATATATGTATACTAGTTAGCTAACCTACTGAAAGACGTGAACTATGTGTAGAATTATCTTGAATTATCAAAATGTAACAATTTACAAAGAACACCTTAAACTTAAAATGGAAACAAGAAAGTCTGACGGCCTGTAAAAATGAGTTTAAATGCTCAAAATTTACAACTAAACAGAATCTGAATCAAAATCTGATTTTTATTTCCCAGACTTTATGTGGTCCCAGACTTTTAAATATTTATTTTAGATTATGTAATTGGGTTTCCATGAATTTTAATTTCTTCTAATGTAATAAAATGAATTTTAAAAGAGCAAATGTTCTGTATATTCTCTATATAAGGGCTCCATGAATGATAATTGTACATATGTAGTTTAAAATAGTTTTATAGAGAAAATGTCACAAAGCAGATCACTATGCTCAACTACCCTATAACGCTTAATAAAGTGATAAACAAGTAAACAATATATAAATGAAGAAAAGTAAATAAAGATACAAGCAAGCACATACACGGCTTATAACGCTGACTGTGAGATTATCACATTCACATGTACATTCATACAATACACATGCTCAAAACAAAGGATAACTCATTTATGTATTGTAGTTCTACATCAAAGCGGCACTAAAAGGGTTCCTAACGTTAGAATATTCGAGCGTTTTGGCCCAGATTTAGATTCGGAACGCCCAGGAGTGCTGTCTAGGTAGGCAACACACTAGGTTTTGAGACACAGCCAGAGTCAATTACGATTAAAAACACTTTATTGTGAAAACCAGAAGAACTGGGCTATTTGATCTGCTCAAAATTTACATGTCGAAACGAATTACTAGAAAATATACACGTTCGTAGATTTATACACATGTAGCTATCTGTAGTTATACGTTTACTTTGTTTAAATTGATATTTAACCGAAAGCACTTTTCTTACCATTTAGTTGAGTCGCATTAGACATCTCCCTGTTATCGCATTCTGACTGTAGTTACACACGGACCGACTCGAGTTCATTTGAATCTAAAAGAGATTTTGGTAGCGAGTCCTACTATGCCAAAGGCTTGGCTCATGAATATTAATTATGTCATACTGACGTCGCCTCGTAACCTTCCTGTAGCGTCCAATCACGAGTCTTCACAAGCGCTCATTTACCAACGTCCGCTTTGCAGCCAATCAATTAAGCCATTGGTTTAACGTCACATTTCTCAATTATTATTCATGAGCAGAGCCTTCCCATAGTAGGATTCGTCATGACGCTGCAAGTTCGTTTGCACGAATCAACCGATCGAGAATCAGAAAGTGTTTTTAGTATTATTGCACTTTTACAGCCAGCGATCACATCTGATTTACTAGCCCATAGGACATTTAATTTTAATTTAATTTAATTTAATAAAATGACACATTAATCTAATGCCAAGCTTAAGGAAACACAAACAAAAATATATATAAAGACCATATTTTTCATGAACAACATCACTGATATTTTAGCCTTAATGCAATCTTTCTTTAGTTCTATAATACACCTGTAATGCAAATAAATTCTGAAAACACTTTATATTGTGAAAAGTGTGGTTGAGGTCAATGTTATCGTTAACTAAACCAATTAAAAATTGAAATAAAGCTAACAAAATTTAAAACTAATACAAATGACAAAAGTTACATAACAAAATGACTAAAACTTAATACTACAATAGTGTATAGATAATATTAAAATAAGGCTGTTAAGGGTTAATAAAATGATCTGTGACTTCCTGTGACATCTCTCCAGGAGATCCAGATGATTATTAATGATCGAACGAGCTGCTGGTTTCACTGAGTGCTGATGACGCAGTGGCGGCATGTGGACATACTGGTTTGTTTACTAAAAGAGGTTCATGCAAATCGCAAAAACAATGACCACGTCTCTTCCCTAAGAGTTTTAGTGTTTGGATGATAATAGAAACTGCTGTACAGTAAACATTAAAAGCAAATATACCGTTTCATATCACCAATTAGCACAGAGCAGAGACATCTCACAGGTCCACGATAAACGCTGTGGTCATGTCACATACACATGTGCTTTGTGTGGTTATAGCTATAAAACTGGCGCATTCATCTGTGACCTACTGATGTGTTATGCAAGACAAATGCAACGCTTTCTGTTTTAAACAAATGCATCTAAGGAAGTTCTCAAGGATTTGATAGTACATGATGTTATGAACACATGCGTTAACAACTGTTTCTTCTGTTCATCAAAACTACATTTATTTGATTAAAAATGCAGTAAAAAAATAGTGAAATAGTATTGCAATTCAAAATAACTGTTTTCTATGTGAATATATTATAAAACATAATTTATTACTGTGATGCACAGCTGAATTAGCAAATGCAACACTTACCTGATTTCTTCATTTGACTCATCTTGATATTCGTCGCTCCAATTGACTTTCTCAGTGATTTGGCTCCTTTCGACACCTTGCGGTACTTGGTAAGCCAGTCAAACTTTGGCTCTTGCTTCGGATATTGCTCACAGACATCTAAAAGTTCAAAAGACAAGTATACATTTTTAGATTAAATCATATAGAATAAATGATACTTCAGATTAAATATTATTAGTCTGATATATTAGCTGATTAAGAGCATCATTGATTTCTATGTGTGTTCTGAGAAAACTAAAGAGGAACTGTCTCATTTCTTCCTTCCCTCGCTGCCGTTCTCTCACTACTTCACACTATCAACGACATCTAAACACAAGTTGTGACTTCCTTATGCATGGCAGTGACTGCTGGTGTCTGGGTTTCTATATGACCACAGTTTATCTACCATCTTACCTTGTAAATTTCTAATATTCTTCCTGTTAATGAGTGCGTTTGCTGAGCCCCTGATACTGGCCATCACTGTTCGAGCGACGAAGGTCTGTCCAGCGTGCGTTAAACATCACTTCACAGAAACATAATTCCTCTTTACATCGCCTTGATTTTAGGTTGATCCGGCAGACGAAATTACTTGGAAAAACGTGGATCCACAATCACTGGAGCAAACAGCAATCGGCTGCTTATTCTGTATGTTAAAAACCATAAGTGAAAGCAGCAACCTGCTTTTTTTGAATTCAAACTCCTCCTCTTACACCCTTCTGAATCATGTCTTCCTTAACGCGTAAGTGCCAGAACTGACTGTTGTCTGAGAGTTCACAGCGCTGGATGTGTCTGAATAGCTCAGTCTGAATAACTTATAGACTATGTCGGTTTATTTTACAAAGAAATATCCAGTATATGAAGGCTGTATAGCTGGGCTTCAATGCAAACGCTTCTTACACAATGATTCCAAAAGTACCATTTCACCAGGTGAATGAATGACAGAACAGGTCATGTGATGCCTGTCGTTCACTTTCACAGTCAATGGCTTTCAGCATTTCATGAGTATGAATGGAGAGGGGAAAAACACACGGTGCAACTCGCTCAGCAGGTTTGCTATGGATGGTGTCATGGTTTTCTTTTATGCTTCATCAGGGTAAATTCCCTTTCATTTGATGGACTACTAAATGTGAAAGCGTGTCAAGCGAAATAGTTCTACGCATCTTAAATGTGATTTCAAGTGCCTATGGCCGAATCACAGCCGTGCTGATAAAGAGCGAGATTGATTGACTATGAGTGTGATATTGCACTTATACAACAGTTCGACGGCACAAGTGTGTAAATAAATAAGAACAACAACGGAGTGTCTTTAAAACCCTCTTTTGTGAATAACCACTTCCTTCCACCGCAGATTCAAACCTCAAGTTGACAGTTTAACAGTTGAGCCCAAGATTCGTAACTAATTCTAAGACGGCACTTTAGAACTAGTAATGAAGGAACGTCGAGTCAATTCACTGAAGCTTATTGTATTATGTAGAGTATTAGGTTATTATGAGAGAGAGATCGACTAAACGAGTGCATTATCTGCATCTGATATAGCATTCATTCTTCAGGTCAATGTCCATATTATATCCATTATAAAAAATCAGTTTGACTATCCGCAGAGAAAAGCGATATCTTTGTTCTTTTAACAGTCAAGAGGATTTCCCATGACAGCGCTACTCAATGCATTTATAAGTTGCGTCTTCTAAGGTGATGTTTAAAGTAAAAACAACATCCTTGTTTACAACCTTGTTTCAGTCCCTTTCAATACAAATGCCTTCACTACTGACTCACTCACTCATAAAGACAGTCTTTGCTGCCATCTACTGGCGTAATAATGTAACTTTCACTGAAGTCAAAATCTGACCCTGCGTTCCATTCGGAAGGGCTCATCCCTATGCCCCAAATCCCTTCAAAGGGTTTACCCTCCGGAGTGAGATCTTCGAAGGGATGAAGGGTCAAAAAAAATTTTTTTTTGGAATGCACTTCTGCGTCATCTTAACGAGACAATCAAGGAGGTGCCTTAGTCGCACATTTTGTATGCTGGTTGACTCCCAAAAAAAACACACTCTGAACGATGAGTAGACTGTGCAAGCTGCGCCTTTTGTTTAACGTTAGTTAATTTATTTATTTTTGCTTTATCGCACCATATTGTATATTGTGTCTATGTATTTGAAACATTTGAATGGACTGATAAAGGGAGCTGTAAAGTATCTTTGTTGAAGTACAGTGTCGTTTTGACCATAATAATGGACCAAATCTAACTCATATAAATATTAGTAGTAGTAGTATAGAAAAATAAAATACTATACATACATTTATAGGTAAAATCAAACTCCGAGCCTCCTGTACCCATTCTGTGACGCCAAACAACTTTCCTGTGCAAAGGATCATGGGGGCCCGAAATGTCCATCACTTGTATTCTTCGAAATCCTTCATTCCGAAGGGCCCTTTGAAGTAGCCAGTTTTGAGCACTTCGGTTTGGAACGACCATTCAATATGGTGGCCATGATTGTTTTCACTCCGAAGTGCCCTACGGAGGGCAATATATCCCGTTTGGAACGCACCGTCAATCACTAACAGACCATTTCTTACAGAGCCCCACACATGACATGCAGGAAAAACGTAGGCTAAATCGTGCTCACGATTTAGTAAATCAAGGGAACGAAATAGTTAATCGTGCTCATGATTTAGCAAATAAAGGGAATGAAATAGTAAATCGTGTGCACGATTTAGCAAACTGAGGGAACGAAATAGTAAATCACGCTCACGATTTAACAGAGGGAACGAAATAGTAAATCATGTGCACGATTTAGCAAATTGAGAGAACAAAATAGTAAATCACGCTCATGATTTAGCAAATCGAGGGAATGAAATAGTAAATCACGCTCATGATTTAGGAAATCGAGGGAACGAAACAGTAAATCACGCTCATGATTTAGGAAATCGAGGGAACGGAATCGTAAATCACGCTCACGATTTAGCAAATCGAGAGAACGGAATCGTAAATCGTGCGCACGATTTAGCAAATCGCGGGAATGAAATAGTAAATCTTGCGCACGATTTAGCAAATCGAGGGAACTAAATAGTAAATCACGCTCACGATTTAGCAAATCGAGGGAACGAAATAGTAATAGTAAATCACGCTCACGATTTAGCAAATCGAGGGAACGAAATAGTAAATCACGCTCAGGATTTAGCAAATCGAGGGAACGAAATAGTAAATCACGCTCACGATTTAGCAAATCGAGGGAACGAAATAGTAAATCACGCTCACGATTTAGCAAATCGAGTGAACGAAATCGTAAATCGTGCGCACGATTTAGCAAATCGAGGGAACGAAATAGTAAATCGTGGGAATGAAATAGTAAATCGTGCGAACGATTTAGTAAATCGAGGGAACTAAATAGTAAATCTTGCGCACGATTTAGCAAATCAAGGGAATGAAATAGTAAATCACACTCATGATTTAGCAAATCGAGGGAACGAAATAGTAAATCATGTGCACGATTTAGCAAATCGAGGGAACGAAATAGTAAATCATGCTCACGATTTAGCAAATCAAGGGAACGAAATAGTAAATCATGCTCACGATTTAGGAAATCGAGGGAAGGAAATAGTAAATCTTGTGCACGATTTAGCAAATCGAGGGAACTAAATAGTAAATCTTGCTCACGATTTAGCAAATAGAGGGAACTAAATGGTAAATCTTGCGCACGATTAAATAAATCGAGGGAGCGAAATACTAAATCTTGTGCGCAATAATTTTTTTCCCTGCATGTCATGTGCGGGGCTCTGTAATTTCTCAATACCAAATACGGCAAGTTATTTATTTATATTACTTATTGAACAATAATATTTAAATAAACAATATATGCCATTATAAAAGTATAAAGAAGTTTGTACAATAGGAAATAAACACAAGCAAACCGTTCAGTCAAAAGTACAAAAGCAGCACTAGTTATAGTACAGGATTTCAGTTAAATAAAAATTAAGTTATGAAACTTTGCACTTAGCCAAATCGATTAGCTCTGGAACAGGTAATAGATTAATCAGACCAAAGATTGCCCATTTGATATACCCAAAATGAATTATACCTCATGTTTAAACACTATCTACATAAGAGCCAGCGGCAAATTCCTAAAGGACTGGTCGAGATGAAGCTGTTCTCTGGGGGTACACGAGCACTGAACAGCCGCTGACGGCCTGGAGCTCACATCTCCAAAAATGTCTAAACTAACTGTCAAATAGGCGCTATGTTTATATATAAGTTGCATATTTGAGGTCTAAATAACTACATTCTCGCCTAAAACCTCTTAAAACTACATTCCGTGATACAATAATAGTGGTATCTGTAAAATGATGGTGGGTTTGCTCGTCTACCATGACACTCGCTGTGAGAAGCGGAGTGATACAAATGGTGAAACGGCTCCCGCGGTGATTCTGGTAGAATATCGCATGGCTGGAAAAGGCTCTCAGCCAATCAGGTTCGAGAAAGTATGTAAATGTATGTAAAAAGCACTTGTAAACTATGAGACACACAGATAAAGCAATGACGGGTCAGGTCTTACCGCTCCATGCCCGATTGACTTCGCTGAGGAACAGACGGGTATGAGATCCAAAAGGTAACTTCAGCTCCAACTCCTCTTCAAAAAAAGTAACTCGTACCCGAGTATCCGCACCTTTGTAGTGACAAATCAACTAGCTGTTAAACCAGCCCAGAGATACTGTAACTTTGATATTGTGAAGCAGCAAACACAAACTGTAGAGATGAAAATAAACACTCACCAACAACAGCAAGCTCATCTGGAGATGAAACTGTGGAGATATCAGAGAAAAACATTATGGACCATAAAAGCATGTTGATTTGATTAATTAATTCAGTCGTACCTTCAACAACTGAAAAGTCATAAGAAATGGGTATGATTTCATCCAGTGTGACATCATCACCAGTGATGGCCATTCGTCGATGGGAATATAGGAATAACCTGAAAAAATAAAATAAAGTTGAAAGTCTGCAAACGCTCATCTTTATAAACTGATTTTGTCTTTAGGATTGTAACTTAAGGTTACATAACTTATGTAATTAACTAAAAACACACTATTATTGCTAAGATTACATGCTATTGTTAAAGGTTTATAACAATTCAATAATATATCATTAATAAACATCAGTTTTCACACTTTTTTGTTTGTTTTCTCAGAAGGGACTGTAAATTTTACGTTTTTTCATTATTAGATGTTAGTCTCAAATACATGGACTAAACCCCAACAAAATTTCAACCGTGCATAATGTATTAATGTATATTAATGTTATTGCTTAAAGTTATGAAGGGGGTTTCTTAAAAGTCAATAAACTCACGCATGTTCCTTGTCCTGCTGCACCAGTCCGATCAGTTTGCTCTCTTTCACATCATTCAGCAGTGAAACACACTCCACAGCATGTGTACGGCTGCTAAGGATATCTACATGTTTAGTACAACAAAATTCCTTACGTTTACTTTCGACCAACCAAAATATTAGGATGATGACAGACCGACGTTCACGGTATAGGAACAGCCATTTTTTGTTACTGCACACATTAGCGACATCTAGCGGACATGTCAGGAATGACATACTAAAATTTCCTTTTTCCATTAAAACTGGACATGCTCAAGAAAGACAGCAAAAACAACGTATGCTTAGTAAGACACACTGTAAATAGAAATTACAGACTACATGACATTCATTAGACTATAATTTAAAGATATTTCTAATTGGTCTACATGCCTATGTTTAAAGAGTGCAAAGTTTTGCAACAATCTGTGTATCAAAACATGCAGTCGATTTCAAAAGCACGGCTTTATTTTGAACAGAAACACCTGTTTGCAAGGCAATAACGCTTTCGGATGAGTGCTGAGAGGATACTATAGTGCAGTTTTCCCCTTTGGACAAAGTCTCTTGAATTGCCACGGACTGATCCATTATTCACAGCAAGTCCTCAGCCGATACTTCCAGCGTAAGACGTGTCATTCAAGATCATTTTACATCGACAGACGTTTAAAGTGTGCCGGATAACGGTGTGTTAGTAGGCTAGTGTTACTGTCTGTCTTCATGGTTTCCTCTGCAACTTCCCGTCCGAACCTCCCTTAACGCCACGCAGCACACTCGAGTTCATGATCACCACTCAAATCATCAGTTTATCACAGCATCTGTAATCAAAGAGTCTCGTCGGCAACGCGAATGGAAACACTTCTGATTTTCCTCTTCTTTTACATGTATAACTTTTCTTCTGGCCGTCAGAGTCTGCAGAGAGAGCAGAATGATCAAATCCCACCCACTACTCTTTTACGGCATATGCACTAGTTGGCGCTTTAGCTCAAAGAGTCCAAGAAACTATGTTTAGAACACCATGGCTGTGTTACTCTCACTCACTATTCCCTACATTACTCCAATATAGTTCACTTGAAGGAGTGAATAACAACGAGCGAGTGAATTCAGACACTGAGCCAGAAGGACTGCCGCTTTGTTGCTGTTTAATAATCATTTGAAATTTAGCAAACTGGCAGCTCCAGTAGTAATGAAAAGATTTATCTTGAACTCTGTCATGGAAACTAGCATGTATAAACCATTTATTTAATAATCAAAAATGAATTTATACCTGTATGATATTACGCCATATCCACATTGGACCAGCAGTTTGGAAAACGGATGGATGAATGATTCAGCTGTAGGCGCCATCTTCTGGTTAGACGCGGGAATTCATTTGGCACGACCCTCTCAGTGCATTATGGGTATTCTCTAGCCATTGAGCTTAAGGCTGCATCCGAAAACTGGAAAATGCTGCCTTCTTCGGAGGTAGGAAGGCATCAAGTCCGAATCCAGGAAGGCATCACGTCCGAATCTGATCGATTTTTGAAGGCAGCATAGACAGAGATTGCATATTATAGGGAGATGAGAGGGTCTGTATCTCTTACCACTGGAGAAAGCGTAACGGCTAACTTAATCACATGCGGCACCTCTCAGCCTATCGTGTAATGGTCTCCTTCCCTGCATACCGCCACACCCGGAGCATTAGCATTAGCTGTTATGCTTTTTTGGCTAAAGGTTGCAGGCTTGCCTTCCAGTGGCTTTGGCATAGATGTATCCTTCGCCAAAGCCACTGGAAGGCAAGCCTGCAACCTTTAGCCAAAAAAGCATAACGGCTAATGCTAACTGGCGGTACGGGTGGTACGCAATGGCGGTACGCAGGGAGGAGTTTTGAACGGCGACAAGATAGGCTCAGAGCCGTTACGCTTTCTCCAATGGTAAGAGATACAGACCCTCTCACCAAATACAGGAAATACATCATGTAAGTAGACAAGTGGTCAAGTGCAAAAACTGCAAGTGTGGGTATTTGGACAGGGCAATAGGCTGCATCCGAAAACCTAGGCAGCTGACTTGTTGCCTCGCTGCCTTATCAGGCAATGACTTGTCAGGCAGCGTTCGTGCATGAAGGCACCTCACGAAACTGATTTCAGACAAACTGAGGCAGTTTAATGGTCTACAGCAAAATAGCGCAAGCTTTTGTGAGAACTAAACAAATATTTAATTACTACAGTAGTAATTTCTCGCTGAAATGACATAAAAAAGTGGAAAATGTTGGTCAAAAACATACATTTACACACAAACTGACCGGCAAACGCAACTTTTGGGTGCCATCTTTATTTTTCTAGCTCAACTGTCACAGAATGGACATACAGGATTGTAGGATATCAAAGGCAGCGAAGGATACATCCAGAGATTGAATATTATAGGGAGATGAGAGGGTCTGTATCTCTTACCACTGGAGAAAGCGTAACAGCTAACTTAATCACGTGCGGCACCTCTCAGCCTATCGTGTAATGGTCTCCTTCCCTGCATACCGCCACACCCGGAGCGTTAGCATTAGCTGTTATGCTTTTTTGGCTAAAGGTTGCAGGCTTGCCTTCCAGTGGCTTTGGCATAGATTCGCCAAAGCCACTGGAAGGCAAGCCTGCAACCTTTAGCCAAAAAAGCATAACGGCTAATGCTAACTGGCGGTACGGGTGGTACGCAATGGCGGTACGCAGGGAGGAGTTTTGAACGGCGACAAGATAGGCTCAGAGCTGCCGCACGTGATTAAGTTAGCCGTTACTCTTTCTCCAATGGTAAGAGATACAGACCCTCTCATCTCCCTATAATATACAATCTCTGGATGTATCCTTCGCTGCCTTTGATATCCCACAATCCTGTGCGTCCATTCTGTGACGGTTGAGCTAGAAAAATAAAGATGGTGCCCGAAAGTTGCGTTTGCCGGTCAGTTTGTGTGTAAATGTACGTTTTTGACCAACATTTTCCACTTTTTATGTCATTTCAGCGAGAAATTACTACTGTAGTAATTAAATATTTGTTTAGTTCTCACAAAAGCTTGCGCTATTTTGCTGTAGACCATTAAACTGCCTCAGTTTGTCTGAAATCAGTTTCGTGAGGTGCCTTCATGCACGAACGCTGCCTTACAAGTCATTGCCTGATAAGGCAGCGAGGCAACAAGTCAGCTGCCTAGGTTTTCGGATGCAGCCTATTGCCCTGTCCAAATACCCACACTTGCAGTTTTTGCACTTGACCACTTGTCTACTTACATGACGTATTTCCTGTATTTGGCCCAAGTGTTCAAGTAGGCGTGAAGATTGCAAGTGTGTATAGAACTTTTGATTACCCGATGGGACACACTTATAGTGTTGCAAAAAATGCAAGTGTTTACAGAGCTTTTTTTAAATGATTACTTTCAATACTTTGCATTTTCAAATAAACTTATAAATGTCTGTTCAGTGGTCGCTATGCAAATAACAGAAGACAATTTCAAAATTGTGGTGCTAAAAGTGTTAAAAAGAAGTTGCAAATGTTGTACAAAATACACATAGCCTACTCATATTTGCAACACTTTGTTTTATTACTAAATTATATGTAATATATAATTAATTTAACTTACAGTGGAATGTTTTCCTCCACATCTCGTGATTTCGGGGCACGTGATCTCCCGAACATAATGCATGATGGGATACGTTTAGCCCCGAAGCGGTATTCGAGATAGTGTGGGTTTAGTGTGCATTAAGGGCACTGCACTTGGGCATTTTTAAGACATGGGACAGTCTTGCGCACTTACTTCCTGTCACGTACACAGGCTCTCAAGTGGCCAAGACCACAAGTGTGCGTATCTGGACAGGGCATATATCAGTTGTACACTTGTTATTGCGGTGCATTATGGGATTGAATGAGTGAACTCGATAATGTTCACTATGGTTTCAGACACCACTACAAATGGCTGTCCCCTCAATAGTGCCCTATTTAAGGGTATAGGGGCGATTTTGGACACAGCCCATGTTTGTCCTAATATTTCTGAAATGTAGGCCTCTATAGTATGCATACTGTATGTAGTTTCTGCTGTGTTTGGTATGGAATACTAGTATACTACTTTGTGAGTACTGCACAGTGTCAACTACCAGTGTTATTGTTAACTTAAACTACTGTTTAAGTTAAAACAGAATGTGTTCTAAACAGAAATTGGTGTCACATGGCCTCATCTCACCAGGAGAATGTAAAGCACAAGAAAATGTACAAATAAACACTACACTGGGTGCTGAGAAGAAAAGTGTTTATTCATTAATTTCAGAAGCAGTTTATTAAGATCTATTGTTTGCGTAAAGGTGAAGCTGGTTATCATACCATCATTAATCACTGCAACCCTAATCAACTGAGCTGTCAAAATCTTTATCATGACCTTTATTAGATTATCAGTACAGTAGTGTTATCCTGCAAAGTTATGAAATCAGATGTCATTTAATAAAATAAGCATAGACTATGTGTTTAGATCTGTACACTTACATTTAAACACATTTCTCTGTAAAAATAAAGCTTTATGTTTATGACAATGGGTTTTACCCACAGGCTTCATATGTCCGATATTATAAATGCATTATAAATATTTTACATTGTCTAATTTCCGTTTAGATGCATAAAGTGCATATTTCATTTGTTTGGCTTTAAATGGTTCATACATAACTATTATTTTGCATGTATTTTAGGGTGAAATCTGCCTAGTTGAACAATCAGTTTATTTTATATAATTAGTATAAGAAATTGGATTATCTGAGCATTCTAAGGATATTCTTTGGAGTATTTTTGAGTAATATGGAATATAAATTTGGTTGTTGTCACAATAAATATATATATTTTTTAGAATGCACAAAACCTGTTTACAACAGACACCAAACAAAATACGAGCAAGAAAAAGAAGCTTCAGAAAAGTACATGATTGACTGCAGTCAGAATTTATACATACACACACTCTGAGAGAAGTTTGTAAAAATAGGGTCCAATATATTGTGTTAATAAGGGAAATTTCCTTCTTTTTTTTTTTACCATTGTTTTGAATTACGCATTGCCTTGTGCTTTAGTGTTGAAGGAAATGTCCTTAAACTTAACGGAAAAGGTCATTTTCTGTCAAGACATTCTCACATTAATGCCAAAAAAGAGCAAGAATTAATCATAGATACACAAATTCAGTAGCAATCTGTACGTAAGAGGAAGCAAACCTCATACTTGTAGCTTCAGTGTTAATATATTCCTTGGTGGATAATTTCTGTGAAATGAAGAGTCCAACAACAGGCACGCTCCCACTTGACAGAACTCTCTACGGATGCCCACGGTAAAGCTTATTTGGCATCTATACACATATATACACATGCGCACATTCTGCTTCTCACACTGATCTTGTAGACACACACACCTTCATTTGCTTTTATGACAGTAAAAGAAGTACAAACAGCTTTAGAACACACATACACTCTCCTATTAAGAAAACTGCGTTTTCCTGGATTGCCTGTAAATGTGACTATATTGCACTCAAGTGAAGACTCTCACTATCCAGAAGAGCAGTAAAGAGGCCATCAGCAGCACGGGACAGTGAGGACCCCTGGTGGCGGAGCTGGGCATGTTCACTTCACCAGTCAGTTTGAGGCATGAGGCAGCCGCAGTGGCATTGCAGCACTCCAAGTGGCAGGTAGTAACAGAGGCTGAACAAACTGTCATCTTTCTGCAATCTTCACTGCAACCTCCCTGCCAGCTCTCTGTGCTGCCAGTTGTCGTCTTTTTTAGCTAAGAAATGAGACGATGATTTGCTTTGATTAAACAAGAGCATGAGCATATAGCAAAGTCAACATGAAATGAAAATGAACCCTATTTACTGTCTTAAACCAGACCTATTATGATGTTTCACAAAGTCTTGTTTTTGTTTTTGGGCTCTACCAGAACAGGTTTTCATGCTTGAATGTTCATTATTTTTCCCATATCTCCATTGTTGCAGCTCCTCTCAGTAACGCTCTGTTTAGTTCCTGTCTCTATGAAGCCCCTCCTTCTGAAAAGAGCAATGTGCTCTGATTGGTCGGCTGGAGCAGTGTTTTGTGATTGGTCAAGCGCTTCGAGCAAGTTTGGAAAATGTCACACCCCTTACCATAACCGCCAGTTTCAACACACTACTAACTAACTCAACCAGGCCCCGCCCCTTTATTCTGCATATGCCTTGGGTGGATTATTTAAATGAGGAATACTGTGACGTGTTCGGTCCCAGAAGAAAACTCAAGACTACAGTGGAGTAGGGTTGGGCCGATAACAGTAAAGATTTTATTGTGCAAAAAACGGCAAATGAATTTTAGGCTCCGTCCACTGGCACGGAGCAGAGAGAGTGTTTTTAATTCATTCCAATGAATTAAATCCCCCCACCTCCCACCACAATGTCTTTGTCCATTGCGATGTTTCAATGTAGACATCGTCTGATGCCAATTTGGTAGACATCGCCCAACCCTTCAATGGAGGCGTTTCAGAGAGTTCAGAAACAGTGACACTGATATAGAGAAGAACTGGAACTTTGCAGAGCTTTTTCATGCTCAAACAGCAACATTACACACTAAAGAAAGATGAACATGGAAAAAAGCAGAAGAGGTCCTCTTTAAAACATGCTTAAGACCTCAATGACATTCACCACTCAAAACGTTTCCTGTAGTGATGATTACTGTAGGGTACAATGCATGTGCATTTGAGGGATAATGATTTGGGACAAGGTTTAAGTAGACAACCAAGAACTTTTAACTAAAGGCCCGTCCACACTAAGAATGATAACTATAATGATAATTATATTAGCGTCCACATCACGGGATGACAGCATTCTGTTCATAAGTTTTAAATGTTCAAGCTCTTTAATGACAGGAGGTGTCACGGTTATGTTTTGTTAGTTTTGTTTTCATGGACTTTTAGTTTGTATTCATTAGTTCCTGTTTTCCTTTGTTTAGTTTCCCGCCACATATGACTTGTCATGGTTACTGATAGGATTAATCATTCTGTTCAGCTGTTTGTCATTAATTAACCTTGTCTGCCTGAGTATTTAGTACCTGTGTTTTCAGTTCTGTTGGTCGGTTGTTTGTCATTAACATGTCCTGAGTTTATGGTTTGCTTTCATTTTATTAAAGTTTATTTTGTATTTATCTTCATCGGCCAATCGTCTGCCTACACCAGCACTTAGACTACGTGACAAAACAACCAACCAAAACAGAAGATAATTTATGCAGCGAGATTTACCGCTTTAGCCCAAGACGGGCTTCCTTTATTAGACTTTGCGCTTCACTTTAGCCAGCTGGCTTTACAGACAGCCTTCGATTATGAGACTTTAAAGTCTCTCTTCTGGATTGGGGCCAACTATCACCACCCAGTAGACCTCCCAGACATCAAAGGACTTAGTTGAAAGGAGGCTATCAGGTGTCGGGACAGCATCTACCCTTGATCCAGAACACAGCCAGACCCAGAGCCCAACCCACCACCACCCTTGACCGCGGAGATTTCGACTGAGCCCCCGGCAGACGGAGAATGTCCGCAAATGTGAGCAGCCAGTGACAACAGCAACAACCATCGCTCCGGAGCCAATGCCTTAATGTGAGTCTGACCAGGGGTGTGAGTTGGCAACAACTGTGCCAGAGGGAATTTTGGTGGTTTTGGACACAGAAGACTGGTAAATCGATTGGGACTCAGAAGTACTATTTCCCACCCTACAGCACCCTGAATCATCTATACCTTCATCATCTGTCCCTTCATTGCCGCTGGTTCAGCCCAGCATAATGACTGTATCATCGTACTAACTAACCTGTATAGACATTGAATTACCATCATTGATCCCACCCAGCCTCCCTCTCCCACCTCCACTACAAAGCTCACCCAGACCTTCAGCCCCACCATAGCTGTTTCCTGCAACTCTTTGTCTTTCCCCTTGTGGCATTGTTAAGCCTCAGGTCATGCAATCACCAGCATCACCCAAGCATGAGGATCCCCCAGCTCCGCCTCTGGCCTCTGATCCCTTCGCTCCACCTCGGCCTGTCGGCTCCGCCTTGGCTCCTCCCACCTTGGTCTCCTCCTTGGTCTCCAGTGCCAGCTGTGTTGCTCGGTTCCATCGGCTCTCTGTCTGTGCCCTGGGATCCCCTAACTACAGCTCCATCTCTGCCGGTCATTCCCCGGATGTCACCTGCCAAATCACCATCATGGCTCCTCCCTCCGTCGGCTCCGCCGTGGGCTGTTATTCTATCTGCGCTCTGGGTCTTCACCATCTGGCCACTCATCCTGTCATCTCCTCCATGGATGCTGGAACCATCCACTCCTCCCTGGTTTCTGCTTCCTGCTTTCACCAGGCCTTCGCCTGCTCCTTTCACATCCCTTCGCCTGCTCCTCCTTCACCTCCAAAGCCCCCACCATCCCACCCTCACTTTATTTGTTGAGGCGCAAGGTCGCGCCTTCTCGGGGGGGCAACCTTGTATTCATTAGTTCTTGTTTTCCTTTGTTTAGTTTCCCGCAAGTAACCATGACTTGTCATGGTTACTTATATGATTAGTGATTTTGTTAATTAACCTTGTCAGCCTGAGTATTTAGTTCCTGTGTTTTCAGTTCTGTTGGTCGGTTGTCGTTAACACATGTCCTGAGTTTGGTTATGGTTTGCTTTCATTTTATTAAAGTTTATTTTGTATTCATCTTCATCTTTCGGTTGTCTGCCTACATGCAATGCAGACTACATGACAGGTGGATTCTGATTGGCTGAAAATGTTTTTAATCGTTCATCAGATGGAAAAAAAGTGATTCCAACGATGTTGTTCCCATGTGTCATTATTGTTATAGCTGTTGGGTGGGCTTCCCTACACTGAAAAATTGATTCTTTATACCAAAAAAAAAAAAAAAAAAACAACAAAAAAAAACTTTGCTACAGCCAAATATATTAGTTTTTATCAAATTATATTTATGGTTATACCAGGGTTATTACCATTAACTAAAACTAAAACTATTAAATATTTTTGTGGAAATTGAAATAAAGCTGTATTAAAATAAAATAAACATATTAGTTGAAAAACTTAAACTGAACAAAAATTAGAAATGTTGCCGTGGCAATAAGTTTAAGTTGAACCACAAAAATTATTAACTGGAAATAAATAAAAACTTAAACTGAAACTACAACTGAAATAAAAACTAAATTAAACCTAAAACAATACACTGATAAAATGACAAAAGCACATAATGAAACTATAATAGTGCTAGGTTATACCTTATAATCAAAAATTATTAATCAAAAATATTACTTTTCCATAAGACAAAAACATTCATACAAAGAAAAATGATGATTATTTATAAAGTCCATATAATTAATCAATATATTTTCTTTAGACATAAGGTCAAAATAATATTTGGCTTTTTTTTTTTTTTTTTTGCAACTTAATTTCAGCATAAACAAAAACTAAATTAGCTATAATATGAAAGAATTCCCTTTTGAATGGGAACTCGCACTCCGTCTAAGCCTCAGCATGACCGGTGTCTGAAGCACGTGTCAAAACACAACAGCCGGCGACAGCCTATGTTGTCACTACTGGTGAGACCAGAGTATAAAAGGGTGCCTGTAGTACACATCATCCACTTCTTTGTCTTCATGGATCTTTAGTTTGTGACGTGTTAAAGGTCACTATGCATAGCACTAGTGTGAAGCATTTCAGGAAGTGTGTGCATTCGTGTAAGCATTATCTGACACCTGATGACTCACACGGCCTGTGTATAATTTGCATGAGCAAGGAGCATGCTCGCTTAGTCCTCGAGAGAGCTGAATGCGAGCATTGCGAGAGTTTATCCATGAAGAAACTCTGCTCTTATTTGTCCCTTTTTTCGAGGGAACTGGGACAAGTGCCTATGCCCCATGGATTGGGACCTACTTCTGCCGAGGCGAAGAGGAAACTGTTCGTGGGGCTCACAGGTGGAGCTCGGCAAGGAATTTGTGAGCGATATGGACTTTTCTTGTTTTTCCGCGGCTGATGAGGATGTGTTCTGCCATCAAAACCAATGCATGTTAAGGCCAGTTCACACCGCACAGACAAATGCCAACAAATACCAACAAACATGCCTGCTGGAGTTTGTTGGATAGGTGTGATATAGGGGTGAAATGGTTCTCGGTAAAAAATCGGTTCGGCACGCACTTGCACCGCGGTTCATCTCATATCTGATGACGCATCTATAATATGGTTTGTAGAAAATAAATAAAACAGACAGACAGTGTTAGGCTAATGTATGTTTCTGTCGATGGATACGCATTCTGGCTTCCTAAACTTTGTTCAATGTGAGTGCCATATGCTCTGACCAGTCATTACGCCGTCATCACCCGGGTGTTGATAGCGCGCAAGCGCAGGTGAGACCAACAACGCACGTTCCTATCTGCATTTAAACTAAACTCATTTAAGCTTTGCCAATTTAAACATTCAAGTGCAAGATGCGAAAGAGGCCTCACGTGCGCTGTGAGAAGATTTGTGCACTCATCTGAAACGTGTACAGCGCACAAATATTGAGGTCTCTTTCAAGTCTTGTGCTTGAATGGACAAATTCACACAAAAATTATGTCAGCATGCCCGTCTTGGCGAGTATCCTAGCAAAAATAGTAGGTTATGTCTTAAGTGAACTTAAACACTCGAGAAAGAACGCATGTGTTCAGTATCAGTGTACTGATCCGTGTATTATGTCTTAAAGAGACAGCAGCCCTTGCATTCCTGCTGTCTAAATGTGTTTTTAATGTTAATCAAACAACAAAAGACAAGGAAATCACTCATTGCTACTGACTGAATAGTAGCTTCATAATTAATAATGATTGATCTTATTTAATTTATACAGTGAAGATTACATGCAATGTTGTTTTATATTTTATTAGCTACTTTATTCAATTTCTGTACCTGAAAACTAATGTTAGATACATGAAAAACCTGAAAAGCTTTGTTTATTTATTTGTATCTTTGCTTTACTGTATTTATTTGTGCTGTTTGATTATTTGTTCTTATTTTCTGTATTTTTATTTGACAGTAGTCATTTTTTACCTGAACATAGCACATACCGAACCGTACCGAAACCGTAAGCCTAAAACCGTGATACAAAACGAACCGTGAGTAATCTGAACCATTGCACCCCTAGTGTGATACCCCCGTTGGCATCTGTTGCTGTTGGGCGGAGTTTGTTTTCACCCGACTGGACATGTTTAATCGCCGTTTGTTGGGACATGGAATGTCTGAGCAGTGTGGTATGATTTTCCAATAAACGACAACAAACGATGAGGCAAGTCCCTTGCAAAGAATGCTGTTTGATTGCGCCGGCGCCTCACGTACACAAAACAAAGCACTGCAAACATGACATTGCAGCTTGTTCATTATAAAAAATAAAATACAGTAAAAAAACAACAACAAAAAAAAACATATGAAAGTTACACTGCGCAATTTAAATAGTCCGTAGTGCAATCCGTGCCATTCAGCAAGAGGACTGCTCCACTGTGGTATTGCCAAGCATATTTTTGTTCATGTGAAGAGGATTATTTTTTTCCATCAATACCGGAATGCACGTGAAGTACTTTACATAATAAATAAGTATAGCATGCAAATACATCGCGAAATGGAAATATTTGGATTCGTGCCGAAAGAGAGAGGTATAAGCGTGAGAGCAACGCAGGTTTAACGTTACCTTCAGTTTCTTTTTAAATGAATTCGTTTTGGATTGTTTAGCTACAAATGGTTGTATAGGCCTGTGGGTCACAGCAATAAAAAAAGGGTTGCGCTAAAAAAAGAGTTTAAAAAACGCAAGGGGTTGCTATCAGATCGATGGCTACAACACTTCGGATTTCAGGTTAGTATTTTGATGTTTTGCCTCAATACTTAATACAATGAAAATATATATGATACTATATTATTAATATAATAATCTCGCTTGACAATATTGTTACACGTATGTAGTTGTGGATCTCAATTTTTCCCAGTCAGACTTGACTCTCTGTGACTCGTTTGTTGGTGTTTGTTGGGGCAGTGTGAACATGACCATTTTTTCTCATAAAATTCTAAATCCAATGACCAACTTGCTTGTTGGTGTTTGTTGGCATTTGTCTGTGCGGTGTGAATTAGCCTTTAAATCTCTGTTGAATGGCATAGCATGCGCGGCAGCAAGTCAGACCAGGGTTGCCCTGCACACGATGGCCGTGTTGCAGACAGACTAGGCCGACCTGGACCAGAGTCAGGGTTTACCCCCTGAGGCAGTGGCTGAACTGCGGCGCACTACAGACTTGGCTCTCTGTGCCACCAAACAGACCGCCGCTGCGATCAGCCGATCGTTGGCGGCGATGGTGGCCATGAAGAGACATCTCTGGGTGAACTTGGCTGACATCAGAGAGAAAGAGAAAAACGTTCTCCTCAATGCGGCGATTTCGCCTTTGGAACTTTTTGGAACGTGGTCGGGAAGTTCAAGGAGGCAAAGGCACAGTCTGCAGCCTTTAAGACCTACATACTGCACCAGTCGGAGTCCACGCCCCAAGCCTCTAAGGGGCCTGGCCCGTTTGGGTCTGGGGACTGTAGACAGGTCCAGAGGATGAGCGTTGCCTCTCGCACCTCATCCAGACCAAATGCTCTCAGCATTCTTGGGCTACAAAGGACGGATAACACCTGCCCCTTCCCTCCTCTTCCTCTCTTCTAGAGGGTCGTCATGCTGAGGCCTCTGCTCTTTAGAGCCGAATCTAGATGGTTTCACCAGATGTGTGTGCGTCTCTTTGAGCTCCCTTAGTGAAGCTATTTAGAGTAGAGTGTGTCACTTAGAGAGTCATCCTGCTGAGGCGTCCGCTCCCCAGAAGCTCCGCCTTGATGGCAATATCAGGGTGTATGGCTTTCTGTGAGCCCCTGGATAGGGCTGTCTTTAGCTTAGAGTGTAGTTAGGCCTCCCCTTGCTTTAGAGGGTCATCATGCTGAGGCCTCCATTCTTTAGAGCTTGATCTAGACACAGATATCAAAGGTGTACAGCCCTTTTTAGGGCCTCCTTGGTATGCAGTTTGTTGGATGGAGTGTTGCAGGTCTCCTCTCATTTTGAGAATCATCTTGCTGAGGCCTCTGCTCCCCAGAGCTCCGCCCTCATGACAACATCAAGTTGTATGGCTCTTCTAAGCCCCCTTGGCATGGTTATCTTTAGCGTAGAGTGTAGCAGGCCTCTCTTTGCTCTAGAAGGTCATCATGCTGAGGCCTCCACTCTTTTAGAGCTCAGACTAGATGCATCACCAATTGTGTATGGCTCTCTGTGAGCCTCATTGGTGAACAGTCGTAGGGTTGAGTGTTGTTAGGTCTCCACTCATTTTAGAGAGTCATCCTGCCGATGCCACCGCTCCCCAGAGCTCCGCCGTCTTAACAATATCATGTTGTATGGCTCTTTCTGAGCCTCCTTGGTAGGCTAGTTCTTAGCGTAGAGCAATGTTAGGCCTCCCCTTGTTCTAAAGGGCAGTTATGCTGAGGCCTCCGCTCTTTAAAGCTCAGTCCAGACAACATTACCAGATGTGTTTGGCTCTTTGGGAGCCCCCTTGGTGACCAATCTGTTGGTTAGAGTTTTGCTAGGCTTCCTCTCGTTCTAGAGAGTCGTCCCCATAGCTCTGCCTTGATAGCAATATCGAGTTGTAGGGCACTAGTGAGCCTCCTTGATACTACTATCCATAGTGTAGGGTGTAGTTAGGCCTCCCCTCGTTTCATGCTGAAGCATCCGCCCTTTTAGAGCTCAATCTAGATGGTGTCACCAATGGTGCATGGCTCTCAGTGAGCCTCTTAGGTGAACAGTCATAGGGTGGAGTGTTGTTAGGTCTCCTCTCAGGTTAGAGAGTCATTTTGCTAAATCTTAAAATTTTTAAAGTGACATGTGGCCAAGTATGGTGACCCATACTAGGAATTTGTGCTCTGCATTTAACCCATCCAAGTGTACACACACAGCAGTGAACACACACACACCGTGAACACACACCCGGAGCAGTGGGCAGCCATTGCTGCGGCGCCCGGGGAGCAGTTGGGGGTACGGTGCCTTGCTCAAGGGTCTCACCTCAGTCGTGGTATTGAGGGTAGAGAGAGCGCTGGACATTCACTCCCCTCACCGACAATCCCTGCCGGACCTGAGACTCGAACCCATGACCTTTGGGTTACAAGTCCGACTCTCTATCCATTAGGCCACGACCGCCCCACTCCCACTCCTACTCCCACTCCCACTCCCACTCCCCAGAGCTCCGCATAGGTACCATTATCAAGTTGAATGGTTCCCTTAGAACCTGCAGAGCTCAGTCTAGACGATGGGCCTTAGGGCAGTGTGTGGTAGGCATCCTCTTGGTCCACAGGGCCCTTCCTGGGTAATGGTCTTGAGTTGTATGGCTCTCTTCAAAGATCCATTAGTAGCATAGAATCCTTCCGCTCTTCAGCTCCATTTAGACAGGCGATGCCAAGGTGTCTGGCTCTTATGAGACTCCCTGGCAAAGCTGCTTTTTAGAATAGAGTATGGTCTGGCCTCCTCTCATTCCAGAGAGTCTTCCTGCTGAGGCTGCCACTCTCTGGGGCTCTCTGTGCTCCATGTACACAGTGATACTATTGTGTTGGCTCACTGTGAGCCAACTTTGGTGAACTGTTTATGGATTGGGGTAGACTCAGATTCCTATGTCCCCACAAAGTGACAGGCCAGGATTGTTATTTAATCTATGGCCATATTCCCTTTAAGGTATTGATGATATACGATACCGAGCCTTTGAGCTGCTTGTGGGCCGAGACTCTTCTCTGCCCTGCATAGATCTACAGTATGTTAAGGTATCTTGGGCTATGGTCGTAGGGAATAATGTCACAGACAGCCGCTGGTGCGTACCATGGGATGTTGTGACTCAGCATGGCAGAGTGGGTATTTGTTCCCCATAGCATCTTTTTCAGATGCAGCGCGAGTTCCCATTTGAAAGGGAACGTTTAAGTTACAAATGTAACCTTGGGGAACAAGCTTCTGGTATGCTTGCTATATGTCCCCTTCAGACAAAGAAGTGGATGACGTGTGCTAAAGTCATAGGATGTCGCCGGCCAATGTTATTGTAGTGTTTTGACACGTGCTTCAGACACCGGTCATGCTGAGGCATTCCTCATAGCATCTTGTTCAGACGCAATGTCTCGTTCCCCTTCTCAGAGAACCAGGGTTACATTTGAAACCTAGACATTTTCACTTAATATAAAACTAAAAACATATCGATAGTCAATGTTTCTTTTAATTTTTTCTATGTGGAGTGTTATTTCCTTTTAGACAAACTGAACAAAATGAGTTTAAACCATGATTTTCGAATAGACATATATAAAAATGCTCTTTAAATAGCATGTTCGTTTCACTTCGTTTTCAGTGTATTCTCATAGAATTAGAACGATTATTAAAACTTTAGTTATAGTTATCATTCTTGTTGTGAATGGCCATTAGCTCTAATAGACAGGAGGGTGGGGAAAACATTTAATCTAATCTAATAAAAAAAAAAGTTGATAAAGGTGTTTAAACCTAAGAAATGTATTAAACATTAAATTATGAAAAATAAAATAAATAAATATTACCATGCAGTAATCTTGACCAACGGGACACAGCATGATGGTAGTGATGGGTTTGTAACACGCTGTCCCATCACACTTGATATTATGACACTTCTTGCCCTTTTGGGAGTAAAGACATCAAACAAAAGTCACAAGTCACCTGGCAGAAAATGTTTATTTGTGCCCTACAGTGACAAACGGCTGAGAGTGTTCTTACATTATTTGCTGGGGTGGATGGAACCGTGGCCTTTGTGGTTGCTGTAGTAGTAGTGGATGTTGTTGCAGCTATTGATGACAAGATGGCAGTAATAAAACAGTTAATATTTAAAGGTTACCACTTACATATATTTGAGATAATAAGAATTTGAGGTTACCTGTCGTACTGAGTGAATTGGTCAAGGCAAGCAGAGTTTCGTTGAGGCAGTTGGCTGTGCTGCAACATTTCCAAGAGCAATTACTTTGAGTCATGTTCCCACAGGACTCAACACATGAGGCACTGCAGCTGACAGTGTAACTTGTGTTCTGTTTCGTTATCTGAAGCATAACAGAGCAAGATGTAACTCTTTAAATCATTACGAGTTCATGAGCACATGATTTGCATTATTTATTTTCCACTGGAGGATCCCATCTGAAACTGGCACATGGTGGACTGACCTGACAGGCATAAGAGCAGGTTTTCGCCGTCGCATTCATGTACTGGACGTAACAGTAATCTGCAGTGCATGAAAATTCTGGACAGGACATCTTTTAGGGAGGAATAAAGTTAGAAATAAATTCAAGTCCTATATTGTAAGCATTGTTCACATTTTATATTAGGTGTCTATGCACTTGCAATAATAAAAATATTAATAATAATTGTTAGGTACAATGTACTTAATGTGTTGATATCATATTGTAAAACACTTGTGCTGCTATTGATTTGGGACACGAGCAAGGTTAGGTGCTATATGTGTAGGTTTAAGGGTGGGTTTATGGGTAAGGGAAGGTCAACAGTGAAATTATTGATGTAATTACAGAAATTAATTACAGATGTAATTACATGCAGGTATTTTTTTTTTTTTAAATATAAGCACAATGTAAAACATGTATGTACACAAGTGCATTGTATCAAAATATTAATTCAAATGTCAGTACGTATTAGTTAAATACAGTTAAAGTGCCCCTATTATGCTTTTTTGGGGATATTCCCTTTCATGTAGTGTGTAATATAGCAGCTGTTTGTGAATGTAAAAGGTTTCAAAGATCAAAGTGCAGATAAATGAAGTTATTGTCTCCCAGAAGAAAGAAGCGATTCTGAACTGCCTGAAACGAGTCGTCAGTAATTCCAATCTTACTTCCTGTTAAAAAAGCTACGTAGGTTCGTAACTAATTTGCATAATGCCAGACTATGCTCTTCATTTTTTTTTTACCTTGAATGCATGTAAACCTAGTAGGAGACTCCAAAACAAAGTTAGGAACGTTTAAAATAGCATAATATGGGCACTTTAATATAAAGTGGAACCTAATCATTGTTATGCAAATATTACTTGCCCAGCACTCACCGTAGAGTAATTTCCTGTTACTGATGATACATTCTGTGAAACTATAGACAAATAAACAAGTTAAACATTGTAATCATACACAGAAGACAACGTAGATATAGATAGGCAGACGGAAAGAAAGAATACCTGTGTTCATACTAGTAACGCTCATTGTGGAATCAGTAATTCTTACAGAAGAAGTGCTCTGTGTGTTACTGTGTGTAGTGGCTGTTGTGTAAGAGGCTGATGTGGCCATAGTTGACATAGTTGACATCTGGTTTGTAGGATTGGAGGAGCTCGAGCTCTCTGGATTCGTAGTTTGAGTTGTCAGGCTCTGGCTTAAAGTTCCTTCTGTTGCATTTGTTGTCATTTCGATTGTGGCTATAGTACCCGATGCATTTGAAGACACTTTAGAGAGCAGACTCATTTGCAATATTAGAAAAAACAGGAAGCCTGTTGGACAAACAGATGAAGGACAGAAAATATCTGTGACAACTAGAGCATTTTGCATGTGGTTAAATGTAACTTGCCCAGCCGAGAAATGCATGAAAAAACATGCACACTAGAAGCACGAGCAGAACGAATTTCTAATAAAATTATTTTTTATGTACTATTTATATTTATATTTATACTATAGAGCATTTACTGTATTTGCATGTGGTTAAATGTAACTTGCCCAGCCGAGAAATGCATGAAAAAACATGCACACTAGAAGCACGAGCAGAACGAATTTCTAATAAAATTATTTTTTATGTACTGTTTACACAGAAATTCCCAGCTTTATAAAGAATGTGATTAATACTGGTTTCTATTGCCATTTATTAACAACAAATCAAATCACATCAAATATCTATTTACATGTTATAATAACAAACCTTTTTTTGAAGACAGAGTCTTGCTCATCCCGATTTCTCCCAACGCCATCTGAAGGCATGAAATAATGTTTGTCATTTAGTTGTGATGCAAAACAGCAAGAACATTGATGTGTTTATGGATGTTGGTGTTTTTTGGCACATTTTGCTGATTCAATCTAATTCATTTCACATGTTCAACGAGTCCAGCAACCAACAAAAAGGACGGCAAGTATCAGTATCAGAAAAATCCCTCTGCCTGTAAATGAACCACTGACGGTGGTTTGCATCCATGACGTTAGAGATATATTTTCACCGAGAGCTATGCAAACACGGCCTGTGATAATTGTCGTTGCGGAACATGCTTAACCTCCCATGACCTCGGAGCATGATATTCTGCTTTGATCTGCAATGGAGCATGTCATCAGAGTCAATTTCTTCTAATAGATGCCAATTGTTTAGCTGAAACAGAGGTGCACTTATTTCGTTTCCACAGGTGCATGTATTTGAATTTGAAACAGATAGCATCTCGGAGTGGTTATATGGTGCTATCGTTCAATGTTACGTCACAGAAATCACAATCCTTGGTTCAATGTCTCTGCCAGACACACCGGTTCATAGTTACAAATGTTCCCTTGCAACGAGGCCACTCACACAATTAACAACTTGTTTGTTCTTTGTGAATCCCCCGGGTGTAAGTGCAAAGCACGGCTTGTTACTCCATTCCCCGTGAGGCAGTGATCAACCCCTTCAGGAAACTACCCTGGAAACCACGTCTTGTATGAAAACATTAGTTTGCCCAAATTATGACTTTCTCTTTCTATCCCACAGAAGCACAATCATGTTTTTGACCATATATCTGCATTTCTTTTCTTCCATAGCTGGCTTCCTAATCTAGTTGACTAATAAATCTGACATTGTATATTTCAAATATTGTGGGCTCTTTGACGAATTGCTTTTGTCCCTCATGCAAAGACGTAAATAAATAATTTAGATGCACTAAAAAAAATTGGTGTAGGATTTACTAACACTTTTCACTCTGAAATTGCTCGTGAATTTCACAAAAAATGACAAAGAAACGGCAAGTAACGCACTGAATTAAACGTGGAATTTTGAAGTAGAAAGACTGAAATAGAACGTACACCAATAATCTTTTATTTACAACTTCAAATAATCATATATATATATATATATGTATATCCTGTGCTTACCAATGATTTGATATTGTAACAACATTTATTTAATAATTATTTTTTGCAACCGACATATATTAAAACAAGCCTGCACGGATGTCATTCTCACAAAAGCAAGAAATCTCAGCCTACATTCACAGCAGTATTTCTCAACTAAACACACACACGTAACATTTAGCACCTGTCATATGCAGCACATTGGGTCTTAATGAATTCCAGACTCATGGAAACACCTGTTTGAAAACATGGCAACCTTCACTACGCAACAGCATCTCCTGGTCCAGCTAAACCTACAGCCTGCAGCTGCATCCAAAATCTATTTACACTTTAACAACATCATACGGTATATTGGGAAATGCTGCTTACCTTCACTGTACAGTGGGAAAGCACGAATTAGACTGGAGTTGTTAACAGCTGTGGATGAAGTTAAGTGTGCCAATATGATCCTCTACCCTTTCCTCTCTCTCTTGCTCTCTGTTGCTATTTGCTCCTCCAGCCTGATGACATCAGAGGGAAGGTTTCCTAATTAGTGGAAACTCTGATGGGATTGGTCTGCTGATAGCGTGCTTAAACTAGGATGATGGGTTGTGTCTTTACCAAAATGATATATTCAGCTCTCTATGATATTATGAGTTATGCTCAGTTTTGAATTCAACTAACTAGCTGACTTGACTAGCAGCTTAACTGTTTAGAAGTTTAAAGCACTGCCTCAGAATGATTAGATTAGATTAATAATAGTAATTATAATAATAACAATAAAAACTTATTTAAATAATAGTTAATATAATGCATAACGAGTTAAAAGTTTCTCATGATATTAAAAACACTGGTTTAAATGCTTGAAATGTGAGTTTTGACAAAAATTATGCAAACACAAGAATTTATTTACAAAACTGACAAAGTGTTAAAAATGGAAATGCAAAAACAGTTCAAATGAAATTTAAATTAAATTGTCCAACATAAAAAAACAAAAAAAAAACAAACCCTCATATCCTAGTCCTGGCTGTGCCTCGATATTTGTTTGACAACAGACACCAAAAATCAAATCCATATCAAATATCATATCTGGCCAACTCAAGCATGGAAAGATAATGAAAGTAGGAAATAAATTTATAAGGTATAAAACAATAGCTTGACAGCCCTAATAAAAAGTAAACCAAATGGATTGTAACCACCATCCGCAAATCTGAAAAACACTGAAATATCCAAACTTTTCACAATACTGCAAAACAAAATTCAATTTCAGCTACTCACAAATTAACATTAATGGGTCATTTGAACCAAAGAAACTGAAATTCACCCCCATCTCATCTATTCTGTACAATTACAGTTTACAGCTCTTTGTTCAGCAGTAACATTAACTCACTGCATACTTGACAAAGTCTGGAGCTCTGTATTTGGGTCAGGTTGGGAGGAGTGGAAACTGAGGCCTGTCACAAAGATGTAAGACGGACTTTGAAGGTGATTTCAGCAGGTGAAATCAAGATTTTCCCCGAACAATTAGCCCTTTGTAGTGGCGTGTATCACAAAAATGCACAGCACTACCTCTGAGACACAAACGGATTGTGGGTGCTCAGATGACAAACATGGATTTCTGGGATTTCCTAACACTATAACATCTTTGAGTACAGTTTAGACACAATCATTTCTCTAAACTCACTGTACTGTGTTTTGGTTTGGTTTAGTATCCATGGTCAAAGCACAACTGATGGCGAACCTAAAGGGAGTCAAGTTTTAGTGCTAAATGTCCTGTATGATTTAAGGCCTAGGAAAGCAAGATATCCAAGTTGCT
This sequence comes from Mylopharyngodon piceus, assembly GCA_039654765.1. Lineage (NCBI taxonomy): Eukaryota > Metazoa > Chordata > Actinopteri > Cypriniformes > Xenocyprididae > Mylopharyngodon > Mylopharyngodon piceus. The sequence goes on from CM077445.1 coordinate 148,044, forward strand.
GAAACTAATGGTACTGGTACGCAAAGTCTCTATGCAAAGCTGATGTTCGACTATTAAGTTAAAACAACAAAAACAACTAGAAACTGAAAGTTTGTCGAGACAAATCTGAATGTTAGCTGCACGAAGTTCAAAGCAGTTTGAAGATTAGTTTGAATTCTGAGGAAGCCTTTGTTTATTATTTGATTATGCTGTGCTGTGGTCAGGTACATCATTAACATGACTCAAGCAACAGTAAGCGGTGATTCTGAAAGGCTCCTGTAAATAAAAAAAAAATCCTTTCATGAAAACTCATTACTATTTAAACAGTGGAAAGGTTTTTCTTTAACTCCTTTTCTATTTAATTCTGCAAAAGTTATTGTTAATTGAACATTAGCTGTGTCCCATTTCAGAGGCTCTATCCTTCAAAGTCCGTGACAGCTGCCACTGACAAGCGGCAGCAACATTTGTACTGGAGTCTTTGAAAGTTATATTCAACTGTCTGAAAACAAAACAGGGTTCACAACCTGTCTAAATATGTTCACCTTGGTCCATTTCTGTACATAATAAAGAGTATAAGCTATATAAAAATACACCTTAGTAAGATCTAAGTCAACATTTGAACCGCTTCAAAGTTTTGTTTATTGTTCTTACATTTGTATCGTTAGATATTGAAACACAATACTTACATTTAAAAGTGTAATCCTCTTAGAAAATATACAATCGTCATCGGTGTGCAATGAATCTGGGGATAGGCTAGGCTGTGAAGGATCAACTTGTTCTATCCTTTGTGGCCTGGGAAACAAAGAACACTTTTCTAGGCCACATTAGAAGGAGCCTTTGAATTGGGACAGCCTTCATCACGCCGCTGTGATCACCTGGGGAAGGCAGGACACCCATTCCCTTTTTTTGAAGATGCCTATTGTTATTTGAGGGAAACTGTAGAAAACTACAGCCAAGCTTTTGCACCTGCTGTTGAAAAGCTTCATTTGAAGATGATCTAAAGCTCCAACCCTGATTGGAATGAAGATGGACACGAGGACCTTGTCCATTGTCTCAGCCAGGACTTCCCTTATGATTGGATCGGCCCCCTCACATCAGACACAGTAACAACAAAATTAAGTTTAATTTAACAAAGTTCGGGAGGAGCACATTCAGGTAATCCAACCAATCAGCACAAGAGGAAGTCAGTATATATTGCCATCCCTCACCTCTCTCCTGCGACAGTTTCACAGCATCCCTCCACCACCCCATCGCCTCACTCTTGGCTGGTTCCTATCCCAGTCAAGGAGGGGGAGTACTCTGGGTTTGGGCCAAATTCCGAGCTCGGGGCCCTCCCCCGGCCAAATAAGCATAATTTACTATATCTGATTTCATGTATGTGTGAACTTGTGAAACAGTAACAACCAGTTAGTTTACTTCAAGGGTGTCCAATCCTGCTCCTGCAGGACCAACGTCCTACAGAGTTTAGCTAGAACCTGATCCAACACAATGGCTTGGAAGTTTCTGGGAATCCTGAAGACCTTGATTAGTTGGTTCAGGTGAGTTTAATTAGGATTGGAGTTAAATGATAGTCAGTGACCCTCCAGGAGCATGACTGGAGTCTGGACCCCCTTGATATCACTGACAATCTAATACAATCCTTACCCCATGCAATATTCAAAATGTTAAAAAACAGCTCTCTGTAATAGTAGACAGAATAGGACTTTTCACACTTGAACTAGTTAACCGTGGGTCATCATAAACCCTGGGTAAACAGAATCCTGGATTATCTTGCTTCATATTTCACACTGCTCATAATTTACCCGGAGATAACAGATTTATCCGGGGTGTTCGTACGCTGACGTTTCTCACTGTGCATTCCTAAACCCTGGGTTAATGTTGTTATTTGCATATTTGAAGTGTCATTGTCACTGATTGGACGAATGCCGCATGTGATATGTTTACATTAAGGCTCTAGCATTGCACGTCCAAGTTGTCGATTGTACTCAAGTTGTTTCTGAATGGACTTTTACGACTATCAAAGTAAGAATGAAACTCTAAGAATGAGTCTCTTCACTCCAATTGACATCGAACACTGAAACGACTGGTTATATAAGGTGTTTCTGTGTTTCCGTGACTGTCCAAAGCTATATCAGTGATTATGAGGCACGTGATTGGCTGTCAGTTGCTAAGCATAGCCTTAACATTCTAACACAACATTGTTTCACACTGCACACTTTTGGCACCGCAGTGCGGGTTAACAGCACAAAAGCAGCTCTAAGCCTGCTGCAGAGCAGGGTTTCAAAACCCTGGGTAAAAAGTGGTGCAGACCCCGCTTTTAAATTACAAGTGTGAAACGTTCCTTTATCTGAGGTTAAAATTGGGGTTTAGAACAACAGTAACCCAGGGTTAAACGCAGTGTGAAAAGCCCTAATGTAGTAAGCAAGCCACTTGAACTCCACCAATAACAAGGATTATAGAAATATTAACCAAAATACAGAACTATTCAAAATAACACCTGAGCCAACAAACTGTGGCTTTGCAGCTGGAAAAAGACTAGTTTTCTGATGTGTGGTTTGGATGAGACGGCCTGTCCCAAGTTGAAGGCGAAACCGGAAAAAGGGGATCATGTTGCCTTCACATTCACCCAGCTCAGACCCTTGAGGTGAAACTTTTTTTTTTCTTTTAGTCATAATGCCACCAGTACCAACTGCTTCTGGTGTAACAGAAGGTGTTTTGGAACTCGCTTGAAGGTACTGCATTGGGAACTGGCAAAACAGTCGCTGTTTCTTGATGCAGGGTTTCCATATTTACGTTCAGTTGGGCTACAAGATCCTGCAATTCCTCTTTCATTCCCATTGAGCGCTATGATACTTACCACAAAGGGTTAGCAGATGTGTACAAGAGAACACAGATGAAAAAGGAGACACAGTACTAGTGAATCAACCCAGGGTTGCATGCTGCTGTTTCACTGCTACTACTAACACAAAACATTCAGCCACACCATTTTTCCTCTGCATGTTTACTGGAGTAATGACACCTGACATTGAACCGTTTTTATTGATAATCTTTATGCTATTTATTTATTTTTTTAATTCCTTATAGGCAGTTAAGAGTTTTATGTTAAAGCAAACGTATCATTGTATCCAAAATATATAATTCATGTTGGTGAATTGCCAATCTATAAAACCATGTCAATTATTTGGCTAAAGACTGGCCTGAATTATTCTCTTCTTTTTTTTCTCTACAAAAAGGTATCTCTGTGTATCTCACAATGTGCCAGATGTTTCTAGGTAAACTGTGCCAGCTGCTCAATTAATAGTGAGAGTTTTGCAAACAAATGCAAGAAGTTGATCTCGCTGACAAAACATTCTAACGCGTATATTCTATTATGTTCTGTTTTGGTTAGGTTCTCTCTGTTTGCTCTGTTCCCGTCGTGCCTGCCTGAGTTCTTGTTAGTTGCCTTGGTTACCTATTAGTTAATCATTCTGTTCAGCTGTTCATGTTTAGCTCACTCATTTAGTCTGTTTATATATACTTCCAGTTTTGTTCAGTTCTTTGTCCGGTCCCGTTTATATTAGATGTGGTTGTGTGGTTTTAATCCTGTTTTCTTCTACATGTTTTCTTCTACTTTGATATTGGATTTATATTTATTGTGTGCTTTGTTGTTACAGCCAAGCCATTACAGAAGACCGGACTCTCACAATGAGTAAATAAACATGGACTCGCTAGCAGTGAGCAACTTTCTCCTCCTCCTCGAACAAAGGCTTATGCTGCAGTAATGGTGTTGGATGCTCCAGCACGGTGGACACTCGATTATTGCCTGCAAACCCTACTTCACACCCATCATGCAGTCATACCCAAAGCCCAGCCAGCTGCCCCCCACACCATGCACGGAGTACAAGCCAAAGCTCATCATAGATGGAGAGCTCGAGCAAGTTTCCTGTTCCCCCGCTGGTCCTGCCCAGCTCAGAGTTTCCTGTTCCCCCACTGGTCCTGCCCAGCTCAGAGTTTCCTGTTCCCCTGCTGGTCCTGCCCAGCTCAGAGTTTCCTGCTCCCCTGCTGGTCCCGCCCAGCTTAGAGTTTCCTGTTCCCCTGGTTGTCCCGCACAGCTCAGAATTTCCTTTTCCCCTGCTGGTTCCACCCAGCTCAGAGTTTCCTGTTCCCCCGCTGGTCCTGCCCAGCTCAGAGTTTCCTGTTCCCCCACTAGTCCCACCAAGCTCAGAGTTTCCTGTTCCCCTGCTGGTCCTGCCCAGCTCAGAGTTTCCTGTTCCCCCACTGGTCCTGCCCAGCTCAGAGTTTCCTGTTCCCCCGCTGGTCCTGCCCAGCTCAGAGTTTCCTGTTCCCCCACTGGTCCTGCCCAGCTCAGAGTTTCCTGTTCCCCTGCTGGTCCTGCCCAGCTCAGAGTTTCCTGTTCCCCCACTGGTCCTGCCCAGCTCAGAGTTTCCTGTTCCCCTGCTGGTCCTGCCCAGCTCAGAGTTTCCTGTTCCCCCACTGGTCCCATCCAGCTCATAGTTGCCTGCTCCCCCGTTGTTCCCGCCCAGCTCAGAGTTTCCTGCTCCCCTGCTGGTCCGTCCCAGCTCAGAGTTTCCTGTTCCCCCACTGGTCCTGCCCAGCTCAGAGTTTCCTGTTCCCCCACTGGTCCTGCCCAGCTCAGAGTTTCCTGTTCCCCTGCTGGTCCTGCCCAGCTCAGAGTTTCCTGTTCCCCCACTGGTCCCGCTCAGCTCAGAGTTTCCTGCTCCCCTGCTGGTCCCGCCCAGCTTAGAGTTTCCTGTTCCCCTGGTTGTCCCGCACAGCTCAGAATTTCCTTTTCCTCTGCTGGTTCCACCCAGCTCAGAGTTTCCTGTTCCCCCCGCTGGTCCCGCCCAGCTCAGAGTTTCCTGTTCCCCTGCTGGTCCCGCACAGCTCAGAGTTTCCTGTTCCCCCGCTGGTCCTGCCCAGCTCAGAGTTTCCTGTTCCCCCGCTGGTCCTGCCCAGCTCAGAGTTTCCTGTTCCCCCGCTGGTCCTGCCCAGCTCAGAGTTTCCTGTTCCCCGCTGGTCCCATCCACCTCATAGTTTCCTGCTCCCCCGTTGTTCCCGCCCAGCTCAGTTTCCTGTTCCCCACTGGTCCTGCCCAGCTCAGAGTTTCCTGTTCCCCCGCTGGTCCTGCCCAGCTCAGTTTCCTGTTCCCCACTGGTCCTGCCAAACTCAGAGTTTTCTTTTCCCCCGCTGGTCCCACCAAGCTCAGAGTTTCCTGCTCCCCTGCTGGTCCCGCCCAGCTCAGAGTTTCCTGTTCCCCCACTGGTCCTGCCCAGCTCAGAGTTTCCTGTTCCCCCGCTGGTCCTGCCCAGCTCAGAGTTTCCTGTTCCCCTGCTGATCCTGCCCAGCTCAGAGTTTCCTGTTCCCCACTGGTCCCATCCAGCTCATAGTTTCCTGCTCCCCCATTGTTCCTGCCCAGCTCAGTTTCCTGTTCCCCTGCTGGTCCTGCCAAACTCAGAGTTTTCTTTTCCCCCGCTGGTCCCGCCAAGCTCAGAGTTTCCTGCTCCCCTGCTGGTCCCGCCCAGCTCTGAGTTTCCTGTTCCCCTGCTGGTCCTGCCCAGCTCAGAGTTTCCTGTTCCCCCGCTGGTCCCACCCAGCTCAGAGTTTCCTGCTCCCCTGCTGGTCCTTCCCAGCTCAGAGTTTCCTGCTCCCCCGCTGGTCCCGCCCAGCTCAGTTTCCTGTTCCCCACTGGTCCTGCCCAGCTCAGAGTTTCCTGTTCCCCCACTGTTCCTGCCCAGCTCAGAGTTTCCTGTTCCCCTGCTGGTCCTTCCCAGCTCAGAGTTTCCTGCTCCCCCGCTGGTCCCGCCCAGCTCAGTTTCCTGTTCCCCACTGGTCCTGCCCAGCTCAGAGTTTCCTGTTCCCCACTGGTCCTGCCCAGCTCAGAGTTTCCTGTTCCCCCACTGGTCCTGCCCAGCTCAGAGTTTCCTGCTCCCCTGCTGGTTCCGCCCAGCTCAGAGTTTCCTGTTCCCCTGCTGGTCCTGCCCAGCTCAGAGTTTCCTGTTCCCCTGCTGGTCCTGCCCAGCTCAGAGTTTCCTGCTCCCTCACTGGTCCCGCCCAGCTCAGAATTTCTTGTTCCCCCGGTGGTCCTGCCCAGCTCAGAGTTTTCTGTTCCCTCCCTCAGTTCTGTTCTGCTCCCTCCCTCAGCTCCACCATGAACCATCATCCTTACGACTCCACTGGGCTCCCTCATTCCTCTGGCTCCGCCTTGGTCAGATGTCGTCCTTCCTGCGCCATGGACTTCCAAGCTGTCTGCTGCGCTCTGTTTTCTGTTTAATATTTGTTCATGGACTTTCAGTTTGTTTTTATTTGTCACATGTTTCTTTGTTCAGATTCCTACCAGTCATCTGTCTCCATAGTTACTGTCATTATTAGTTGTCAGCTGTGTTTAAGTTATTATCCTCGTTGTGTTCACTACTTAAGTTGTTCCTTCTCCTGCACTCCTTGTCCGGTCACCGTAATACCTATATGTGTGTGTTAAGCTTGTACCTGCTTGATTTACCTGTTTGGATGGTTATAAGTAAAGTTACCTGTTTGAATCTTCATTTTCTGTGTCTATGTCTTCCTGCCTGCACACACACCGTTACAACATTATGATGCATTATTACATTATATATTACATTACACTCTACTAACTATAAATAACTTTGCAACTACATGTCAAGTAACTCTCATTAGAGTATTAGTAGACTGTTAGGTTAGGGTTCGGGTTAGTAGAATAAGTTGACGTACTTGCAAAGTGACTTACTGTATAGTCAGTAGAATGTCTGTTGAGAGCATCAAAATAAAGTGTTAGCAGATTTTAAGCAGACAGTCTACTGTTAGTTGACATGTAGTTGCAAAGCAACTTATAGTTAGTAGAATGTCTAAAATGGAACATCGAAATAAAGTGTTACCAGATCTCCTTTTTACTGACTTTCTGGAAGAATATGGTGATTACTTTGTTTTGGATTAGTTGATCATGGATTAGTTGACTAGAGGACAATGCAAGTAAATTATGGCACAGCTTACCCTTAGACTTAAACTTGACCAAATTGTCTGAAAAAGAGCAAAGACTATTAAACATCCGCATTTAAAAAGTCATTCTAATAGGATTCCTCAGAAATAATTGTAGATCAAGAGAAGAAAATAATGTTCAAAGAAAAGGAAATGACCAGAAATAAGCTCTTCATTCATAGTGAGCAGGAGAAAATAAAGTATGTTTCTGTCATCTGTAAAATTTTGCTCTCAAATATGTGGCTTTGCATTTCCATTTGGCAGCCAGGGGACAGGTTTGCATCACAGCTCTCATTTTCATAATTACTGCACTACAATCGGGACAAATGCATGTTGTTGAACTGCAGTAAAACTATAATCAAATTACATGGTCATGTCTAAGACAACAGGGAAATAACTTTCCATTTAACTTTATTAATCACATTGCTCATTAAATAAATAAATAATATCCATGTATAATCACAATGGATAATAGTTTAATTTATGTTTATTCAATTACCAGAGCAACTTACTGAACATGGCATTCAAGGTTTATACATTTTCTGGGAATTGAACCCATTTCATTGACATTGTTAGCACCATGTTTATCTGTTTGAAATTCAAATAATACATACAATACATACAATACAAACTAAAAAGTACCAAAAAGTATCCTGTTAAATATTTTACAAGTATTTCAATTATTTAATATGACTAAATCAGAATTTGATCATGTAAAAATAGATCCTTAAAATTCCAACTGCCTATATTAATTTGTGTGTGTGTGTGTGTGTGTGTGTGTGTGCGCGTGTTTTAATGGTAGTACCATAATATTCTTTAAAGAAATATCTTGTAAGTACCATGTAGTACAGTAGTATCCAAAAGTGATGTCCAGGGGGACATCAAGTTTGATTAAATCATCAAAATATGTGGAAAATATTATATACAGTGGTGGTCAGAATTATTGGCACCCTTGGTAAATATGATCAAAGATGACTGTAAAAATAAATCTGCATTGTTTATCCTTTTGATCTTTAATTCATAAAATTAGCAAAAATCTAACCTTTCATTGAAGGAAAAGAATTGAAAGTGGGGGGAAAATTACATTATGAAATAAATGTTTTTCTCCAAAACACACTGGCCACAATTATTGGCACCCTTTTATTTAATACTTTTTGCAACCTCCTTTTGCCAAGATAACAGCTCTGAGTCTTCACCTATAATGCCTGATGAGTTTGGAGAACACCTGACAAGAGATCAGAGACCATTCCTTCATGCAGAATCTCTCCAGATCCTTCAGATTCCCAGCTCCATGTTGGTGCTTCTTCTCTTCAGTTCACTCCACTCATTTTCTATAGGGTTCAGGTCAGGGGACTGGGACGGCCATGGCAGAAGCTTCATTTTGTGCTCAGTGACACATTTTTGTGTTGGTTTTGATGTTTGTTTTGGATCATTGTCCTGATGGAAGATCAAACCACGGCCCATTATTGGATTTCTAGCAGAAGCGTCCAGGTTTTGATTTTTTATCTGTTGGTATTTGATAGAATCCATGATGCCATGTATCTGAACAAGATGTCCAGGACCTCCAGCAGAAAAATAGGCCCACAACATTAAAGATCCAGCAGTATATTTATCCATGTGTGCACCAAACCCATCTGGTGGGTTTGCTGCCAAAAAGCTCTTTTTTTAGTTTCATCTGACCATAGAAGCCGGTCCCTTTTGAAGTTCCAGTCTTGTCTGACAACTGAATATGCTGGAGATTGATTCTGGATGAGAGCAGAGGATTTTTCTTGAAACCCTCCTGAACAACTTGTGGTGATGTAGGTGCTGTTTGATCATTTTTTTTTTAGGCTTTCTGAGACTCAAGACTCAATTAATCTCTGCAATTCTCCAGCTGTGATCCTTGGAGAGTCTTTGGCCACTCAAACTTTCCTCCTCACGGCGCATTAGGACGATTTAGACACACGTCCTCTTCCAGGCAGATTTGTAACATCTTTAGTTGATTGGAACTTCTTAATTATTGCCCTGATAGTGGAAATGGGGATTTTCAATGCTTTAGCTATTTTCTAACAGCCACTTTCTATTTTGTGAAGCTCAACAATCTTTTGCTGCACATCAGAACTATATTCTTTGGTTTTACTCATTGTGATGAATGATTACGGGAATTTGGCCTTTGTGTTTCCTCATGTTTATACTCCTGTGGAACAGGAAGTCATGGCTGGACAATTTCATGTTCATGATCACCCTGGTGTGCTAAAAAATGTAAATATGAATGGGAATATACTTCAGAGATATTTTACTCATAAAAAATTCTAGGGGTGCCAATAATTGTGGCCAACGTGTTTTGGAGAAAAACATTTATTTCATAATGTGATTTTCCCCCCCACTTTCAATTCTTTTCCTTCAATGAAAGGTTAGATTTTTGCTAATTTTATGAATTAAAGATCAAAAGGATAAACAATGCAGATTTATTTTTACAGTCATCTTTGATCATATTTACCAAGGGTGCCAATAATTCTGACCACCACTGTATATATATATATATATATATACAGGTTCAGGTATTTATCTGACAAAATTATTTGGCAGGTAAAGTCAAAACTACAGCTACAGGTTTTATTTTACTATGAAAAAAACATTTTCATAGACTACAACATTTACTACAACATAATCGGTTATTAATATTTTGTTGGTTCTCTCTTGTTTTTGCATGTGTTCATAATTTCTTTGTATGACAGCCTGGCCAAAAATTATGTCTGCACAATCTGTCATGTTTCATTGCATATGATGGTTGACTGACATATCAAATGAATGTGACACCTACAGTATCTGATATCATGGTGCAGCTGCTACTGACAAACAGGCTCAACATATATTTACTGCCATGACAGGGAGACAGCACTGTACAAACACTGTAAACTGAATGAAAGTGCTCAGTCATATATAACAATGCAGGTAATTCATAACTGTGAATGAGAGGACATGACCCGAAAAGATGCCTCATTAAGACGCCTGCATCTGAATTCAAAAGCCTGTATGGCCTCTTGTGTCTCTGCGGACAGGTGCTCGGAGAGCCAACTAATGACACCCCTGAGAGTCAAACGCTCCACTGCTAACAGCACTTTAATATGAGTCACGTTATAAACGCACATCCATTCACCAGCCGTTCGAAACTGTGGAACTGAAAAGGTGAATTTTTGAAGAACTTCCTAAATGGAGACTGTGCCTGTCAAGCTGCAAAATCACAAAAGAAGCACCATAAAAGATAATAATAATTACAAGTGCACAAGTCTCATGCATTATGTTTTCCTGACAGACCAAAAATTTCCTGACAGACCAAAAGTGTTAGCAGATATTAAGCAGACAATCTACTAATATTCTTGTTGACATGTATCTGCAAAGTTACTTGTAGCTAGTAGAATGTCTAAAGTGGACCATCGAAATAACATGTTACCGAATGTCCATTTTAAGGTGAACTATCACTTTAAGATGGATAAAACAGTGACTCCCCAGAGTCACTGTTTTGATGATAACATTACACCGCTGTTTACACCAGGCTACAATTTTCCACCCATCCCACGTCTGATAATCCAAAAATACACAGCAGACTACTATTTACACAGAACAATCAGTCACAGTGATTTTAAGCTCAAATTTCATTTGAAAGCTCAGGATCAACATTTGAATTCACACTGAACGGAAAATGAGCCTTTCATTGCGACATGCAACATATGTTCAAACAGAAGTCGAATCGCGCTTTATATGTTATTATGGACAAACACATGTGTCTGGACTGATTGATGAAAAACTCTTAAACAAACATGCCACAATGTGGAGACAAATATATTTGTGATAATGAAATGCTGAATGAAACACAACTGAGTGGCTCATCAAGTCATCCTACACAGCCAGTCCACTGATGTGAAAATATGAATATCTGTACTGCATTTTCATGTTCCCATCGTCCTATTATGTTTGAGACAATATTAAGCTAAAAATGTACTTAGGTTCATCCTTTCCTTAATATTACTTTTAGATAACACTTTAGAATAATGGTCTGTTATTAATAGGTAACTATGCAGAAAGTAATGAGTAGTCATTCGTTATCACTTCAGCTACTATTAACTAATATGGAAACAAGATTAACTAATAGCAAAGTTAGGACTGAGATAGTTCTTTATTAGGTAATCAATAATTACTGAATGAGATTTCTGTCACGGTTGTGGACTTCTGTTTTGTTATTCTGTTCTGTTTCTTTTTTGCCTACTCCATTTAGTTCCGGTTTCAGTGGTTTCTGATTATCTCCTTGTTTGTTTCTATAGTTACATATAATCATCACCTGTCAGTCATTATGTTCGTCTTGTATTTATACTCCCTGTTTCATTCAGTCCCTTGTCGGTTCTCGTTTCGGGATTTGCATTTTCCTACATCCTCTATGATATCTCCTGAGTGTTTGTTATTCTGAATAAAAGACATTGTTTATGAACTATATTGTTGTGCATGCTGCAGACCACCGTTATAGAAGAACCGAAAAATTAATTAATTTTTTTTTTTTTTATCATGGACTTACCAATTTTGTGGAGGCTCAATACTGGTGGTGGAGGATACAGCAGGGCGACTCTCCGGGTAACATCAGCGAGGCAGAGAAGGAGCACTTGCCGGAACCAGCTGCCTGGGTCTTCCCCAAGCCGAAGCAAGCTGCCCAGTCCATTTCAGAGCCAGGAGCTGCCTGATAGATCTGTGGTCCACGGATCCAGTTCCCTCCCGAGTCCCCACCCTTGAGTCTTTGCCTTCCACGCTGGTTCCGTCGGGAAATCTTCCTCCTCCGATATCCCCGACTGACTTCATGGTCCCATCTCCTCCGCTGGTTTTGTCCAGTTCCCTGGATCCATCGGAGCCACTGGTGTCGTCCTGCTCCTCAGCTATGCTCCCACCACTTGCTCCATGCAGCTCTTCGGCTCTGCCTCGGGCCTCCCGTCTACCAGCTCGACTTGAGATTGAGCCCACATCAGGCTTCCAGGCCCTTGTCTCCACCTTGTCCTGTCAGCCTGTCAGCTCCACCCCGGCTCTGCGCTCCCTTGACTCCGCCATGGTTTGCCAGTTCTGGGACTCTTCCGGACTCCCTCGTCCATTCAGATCGGCCTCATTCAGTCGTTTCTCTGCCTCCGCTGCGGACTTCCGGGTCTCTGGTTGCACATCAACCCTTCACCCCTTCAGCTCCACCTGGTTTCTTCTTCCCTCTGGCTTCCCCGTTGTCCTTACTTCCTCTATCGTTGCCCCTGCTGAGCCCCCGTCTCAGTCCCGCGATGCCAGCAGCTCCACCTTGGGCTTCCAGGCTGGAGATGTCATCCTGGTCCGTCGGTCTCTCTGCTCCGCCAGATACAAAAATGTGACTAAGACTAAAGAGCATTTTCTTCTGAAGATAAAGACTAAGACTAAATCAAAAATGGTTGCCAAAATTAACACAGGTTTAGTTCCAGTTTCATTGTTTTTTTATTATCTCCTCATTTGTTTCTATTGTTACATATAATCATCACCTGTCAGTCATTATGTTTGTCATGTATTTATACTCCCCGTTTCATTCAGGCCCTTGTTGGTTCTCGTTTCAGTTTAGTTGGTTTGCATTTTCCTACATCCTCTATGATATCTCCTGAGTGTTTGTTATTCTGAATAAAAGACTTTGTTTATGAACTCTTTATGACCACTGTTACAATTAGCCTCATTAAGACCAGATTAAAACCACAACAAATTATAAAGAATTACCAATTAATTACTAATCACAACATTAATGTTTCTAAGCAAAAATGTTTTTCACATTAATATAATGGCTAGTAGTTCTTGATGAGTGACTATAGGTAACACTTGAGTAATTAGTAATTAATTGGTAATTATTTATCATTTGTCATAGTTAGTTAATAGTTCTAATCACATTAATTCAATAATTAATCTAGAACTACTCATTTGCCCTGCCTAGTTACCTATTAATGACGGTCAATTAATCTAAAGTGTTACCGATTTCAATAACATTCATTTGAATTGCAATCATAAACTCTCAAATGTATTGTAAACTTGTCTTATGGCTGATATGCTTCAGCTAATTCTTTGCCTTCACTCTGTTTACATACATAAGTATGAATTACATTAAGAATCGCATGCTCTAACGGACATATTTTCAATTCAAAAGGTGAATGTCGCCAAAAGGCAAGTAGTTTGCATCCCTGGTGCAAATTACTTTTGGTGGATATAAATTTAGCAGCATATATCTTACCTTGCACTTTTACCATTTAAAATGCGCTTTACCATTTAAAATAACTCTCATCTCAAAGGTTTTGATACGTTACAGTAGGAAGGGACATAATTGTGCAGAAAACAAAAGCACAAACGATATGGATTTGATGAATTCTGTGGTGATTTGTGATGTAGCTTGTCTCACTCTAAAAAAAAAAAAAAAAGAAAGAAAAAAAGTAAATCTGATAATACAAAAATATGGTTATTTCCACTCTGTTTCTTGCCATTGTGTAGATAACAAAGTTATAACCAGTAAAGTTTAACTGTCTGAGCTTGACCAGTGCATATTTCGGAAAGTATGCTATAAACTACCTATTTATTATTATTATTATTATTATTATTACAAAAAGGTCCTGCTTAACAGAAGCAATTTGTCGATGAGAATGCTTAGAAAATATTTTAGTCCATACATCCATGATAATTTCATAATTCCAATGTATTTGTTTATTAACAGTAACTGTGACACAGACTGCACTTTAGAAAAGAAGAATATTGGATATCCTGTAGACATTTGAACTCTATAATTTCTAGTTTAAAATCAGGAATGTCAAATGGATACTTCTGCCATCTAGTGGCAGGACCAAAGCACTTAGTGGCCCCAAAAACGGCCAATCTTAAAAATGTCTGTATGTCACTTCATTGGAATGCCAATCAAAACAAATAAGTCTTTAAGTGATAAACCAATATATATAGTGTTGAAAATGAAGACGGAAAGTATTGTGCCACTTTGTGGATGTCAAACATTAGTGGAACATGTAGTTAATGTGATTGAGGAGAACTCTAAATATCAGTGAAAGTATACAAATATGAAGTTAACACTTTACAGTAATAATGTTAGTTAATAATGTTAGTTAATGCATCTACAAACATGAACTAATGGGATTTTATTGCAAAGCGTTACTGATATAAATGATATATCATATTCACGTTCCTTCTGTGCTTCATAAAGTCAACTTTACTAATCCTTTTCCCACAATCACTGTTTCTGTCTTATTACTGTGGGGTGGAGTTCATAAAAATTGAGATTTTTATCTCATGAAGATCTCTTTAATTCTTATATAAAAGTTAAAGGTACACTATGTAACTTTGGCCTTCTGGCAGTTAAAAACTGCATGCATTTTGCGGTTGTTCTGGTTGTGCTTCGGCTCTGCGTGATTGTGCGGATGAAAATGGTTGGTTATCCTACTGCTCATAAAACATTCACTACTAGGCTTAAACAGTTTAGATGGAAAGGATCTCAAGCTGACTAGCTGAAGACGTTACTGTAGCTTTACCCATTAATAGACACGGTATTTCATAAATTCCAGCGCAGCGCTATAATGAAATGATTTTTCACAATAGATAATGTTTTACACTGAACTCTGTTAGAGAGCTACATATGGCAGTTTATCTGTTCATTAAAATACCTTACCTGTTGAGTAATAAAAACACCTTCTCTGTGTCGTTTTTACAACATTTCAAATCCCTCAGTTCCATCTCCAAAAAGCCAAGCCAGTGTTGATTCTGGTTTTATTATGAGCTCTGTTTTGGCGTTTGTTTAAAACTTATGATTCCCCGGAGGTTGTCAACCTTTCTCGCTTGTTGTGACAACTAACACTCCCACACCAGACACGCGTCAAAGTAGACGGAGCAACTTTTCTCTGTTTACGGATATGACGAGACACGCACAGGCTAGTGATGTATACAATTTGCCATGAAAACCATCCTGACAGGTCTAAAATACAAACACTTCTAATAGTGAATTATGCTGCGTTCCAGACAGCTTGGAATTTGGATTTTTCCCACCTCTTTTACCTCGTCTGGAAAACCACTCAAAGTCGGACATTCGACCTGTGAACTCTGAGTACATCGATTAGTACATCAATCAATCGACGTCACTTCCAAGATGTCGGCAAGTCATGCTTCCAATGAGCATAAACGTAAAAACAAACTTTAACATTAGACATTAAGTTTATGTAATAATACCTTAATTTTTGCTTTTCATCAGTTGTTTTCAAAGCGATTTTATGTTGTTTTTATTCTGTTTTTACCATAATTGACAAAAAAAACACGATATGCTCTCGTTGCGTCGTGGCGACATCATGTGGTCAACATGTGAACATGACGTCCGATCGCCTGGAACTCACCGAGGTCTGAAGTGGCACATTTAATTTGGGATATTCCCACGTCCAGTCTCGTCTGGAACGCAGCATTAGGCTAAGACATTGATGTCATTGATTATGTATTGATTCTTTTATTTAAATTTGTTAATTTTTTGTACAAAAAAAGTTACACCTTTAACGGATTATTTATAATCTGTTTTATAACTAAATTATAATTAATTTTCAAACTACATAAATGATAAACAAATCATTAATATTAATTCATGGTTTTTCCCCAGACTGTGAATGGCACAATAAGCATCAGTTTGCTTCATAGTGTTCATGTGATGTCACACCTGTAATTTGATCTTTTAATATCACGGTCTTAGTACATTTGGGCACGTTAAGTGTTTTAAAACGGCCTGCTGTTTTTAGTGATTGAATCACTAGTGTCCAAGACTTGCAGTTTGTTTATCTTTGTTTTTTTTTTCTTTTAAGGGGTAATCTATATTCATGGATTGAAACAGATGAAAAATATACAGGCCTGTGCTGCAGTTCTATGGATGTTTTGCCCTCCATAACACTGGATTCATCAGGGTTTTAAAGCTTATTTCACTCAAACAGAAGCATCTTGTTAGACTGGGGCTTGTTTTAGATAAATCAGCAATACACCATGGATATGGACTTGGGAAAAATAGGATCAGGTACCAAAATTAGTATGATGGGACACAAGAGGAGCAGGTAACCCCGTCACTAATCAGATTAGACAGGATTATGTCTCTAGGCTCGACGCGTCTGCAGAAGTCTTGGTCTGTGAACATGCCATCGGACGACCAGCTGAAGAGAAACAAATCAACACATATATTTATATCCACTGAAGTTCAACAGGGATCTTTATTCAGCCTCTGAATCATTCAACCAGACACTGTATCAAGGTATTTACCTGCTTTGATGTTTTTACGAATGTAAATAGCAGAATAGATTCCTCTTTCTCTCAGAGCCACAGCGGTTGGCAGTCCTCTCTGGTTGTGAGTCTTAAAACCAGAATCAGACTTAATATACAGAATTGCTTGAATTATTTCCATTTATGTATTGCAGGCAATGGAGCACCATGTGAAATCTCCATAAAATGGCTACTTATGTACTGTGGTCAGCAGTCGTCTGGACTCTCAAGGGCCTGTTGTGCACATGGAGGTTTTTCTGGGTGATTATGTACTCTTCAGTTAAAGTTTTTCAATTTATTTTCTCTTGAATTTCAATTTATTTTCTCTTGAAGTCCCTCCTTCTGAAAAGCACAATGTGCTCTGATTGGTCGGCTGGAGCAGTGTGTTGTGATTGGTCTAGCGCTTCGAGCTTGTTTGGGAAATGTCCCGCCCCTTACCATAACCGCCAGTTTCAACACACTACAACAAAAATCTTAATTGCACCTTTTAATGGACGCTCTGTATGGGGTTAGATTCCCGCCTAAAGTATTGTGGTCACGGATCAAAAAATAATAAGCATGAATCAAAAATTTAAAAACACATGTAAAAATATATTGCACAAACTAAAATAATGCAAAATGATCAGAATAGCAAAGAATGTGGTCACGGATCAAAATATAATAAGCGTGAATAGAAAAATTAAAAGCGCATTTAAAAAAATAACAAGCATGAATCAAAACTTTAAACACATTAAAAATTATATTGCACAAATCTTAAACTTGTGTTTATGTGTTCTTAAAAGTTGTTTTCCTTGCTGTTATTACTCTGTACTTTGTGCTCTCTTACATTTTCTGCTCATATTTTACTCTTTTGTGCGCTTGTGCTGTTTTTCTCTTTGATCTTCTTTCTACGTTCTGCTCTTCTTTTCCAAATGTTGCAGTTTGAGTTTCATGTAAATTAGGGCGGGCTTAAGCGTCACCATTGGACCACTAGTTCTAGATTGACAGCTCCTCCTCTAGCCAATCAATCGAAGAGAGGGAGATGACATCACTTCAATGTGACTCGTGGCTACTGATGCTCACACTCATACAGGAGAAGAGAACAGTTTAATTTGAAACTTTACAAGGACTTTCAAGCTGTAAAGTTATCTGAACTATGGACAATTAATTCCTCTTTTTGAGATACATGAGATACTCTTTTTAATGTGCACTCTTGTTATGATTGTTAATCTTTATGTTCAATATATATGGTATTTGGTGTTAAAATATTACTTGGCTCATGATGCTAATATGCTAAGGCTAATGCATATTAGCATTCGTTCATCTTCAGAACACAAATTA
This sequence comes from Mylopharyngodon piceus, assembly GCA_039654765.1. Taxonomy (NCBI): domain Eukaryota; kingdom Metazoa; phylum Chordata; class Actinopteri; order Cypriniformes; family Xenocyprididae; genus Mylopharyngodon; species Mylopharyngodon piceus. The sequence continues at coordinate 165,624 of CM077445.1, forward strand.
AGATATTTTTGATGAAATCCGATGGCTCAGTGAGGCCTGCATTGCCAGCAAGAAAATTAACACTTTCAGATGCCCAGAAAGCTACTAAAGACGTATTTAAAACAGTTCATGTGACTGCAGTGGTTCAACCTTAATGTTATGAAGCGATGAGAATACTTTTTGTGCGCCAAAAAAACAAAATAACGACTTTTAGTGATGGGCGATTTCAAAACACTGCTTCATGAAGCTTCAAAGCTTTACGAATCTTTTGTTTTCGGATCAGTGGTTCGGGGCGTGTATCAAATTGCCAAAGTCACGTGAACCACTGAAATTTCGAAACACTTATGATGTAACAAAGCCTCGTTTACTGAAATCACATGACTTTGGCACTCTGAACCACTGATTTGAAACAAAAGATTCGTAAAGCTTCGAAGCTTCATGAAGCAGTGTTTTGAAATCACCCATCACTATATTGATAAAAAGTCGTCATTTTGTTTTTTTTAGTATTCTTGTTGCTTTATAATATTAAGGTTGAACCACTGTAATCACATGAACTGTTTTAAATATGTTTTTAGTAGCTTTCTGGGCATCTGAAAGTGTTAATTATCTTGCTGTCAATGCAGGCCTCACTGAGCCATCGGATTTCATCAAAAATATCTTAATTTGTGTTCTGAAGATGAACGAAGGTCTTATGGATGTGGAACGACATGAGGGTGAGTAATTAATGACAGAATTTTCATTTTTGGGTGAACTAACCCTTTAACCGTCGGTCTGGCACACCCGCCATGTTTGTAGTTTATTTATTTATTTATTTATTTATACTTTTTATTCATGTTTGTCCAATGCGCAATGGGTTGTGGGCAATATTTGCCGTTAGAATGTACCCAGATCTGCACTTCGGATTCTAACCGGAAAAAGTAGACCATCCGGGTATCTTTGGAATACCCATTTCAACATACTATGATTTGGGACACACTAATTCTAATTTTGAATACTATTTAGGATGGATAGTATGCGAATTGGGACACAGCATCAGGTTTTTTTGGGAACCATAGTTTCTAACGTCAGCTGCAGTGATGCAATAACTTTACCAATCAGCGATTGGCTCTTTTGTATAGAAGGCTGAATGTATTGTTGCAGTTTCTCCCATTCATAAGTAATAGGTGTCCCACTTTATATTATGTGTATTTAACTACTATGTACTACATTTAAGTTAATCATTTGATACAATGCACTTATTGTGTACATAACATGTTTGTACATTGTACTTATATTTAAAAAAAATTGTAAACTGCATGTAATTACAACTGTAATTAATTTCTGTAATTACTTCTATAATTGCACTCTTGACTCTTCCCTTTCTACTTAACCGACCCATCAAACCTGTTCCTAACCTTACCCGTATCCCATCTCAATAGCTATTGTACTTATTTTTTGATGCAAGTACGTAGTAGTTAAGGACACGTAATATAAAGTGTGACTATAACACCCTCTTTGTATGTCTATAGTCTTTGCTACTAACTAACTCAACCAGGCCCCACCCCTTTATTTTGTGTATGCCAATGTTAATACATTATATACAATATATTCCAGTTATTATTAGCAAATTGAATCAAATGTTATTTGATGTACCGTAGGTCAGCCCGTATTGTGCTCTGAAATCTGCACCATGGACAGAGCGAGCAGCTGATACTGACCATAAACTACAATCAAAACTGACCACAGGTAAATCCTAATATCACAAGGAAAAAGCAGTCATGGTCATTTTTTTATTATGCAATTGTAAGGTAAATGTTTTAACTCTGACTGAGATGTTTTAATTTCATGTGGATGTGGTATCTGTAAAATGTAATGTGTTGTTAAATTATTTATATGCAAGAAAAATGTTATGTCCATACCTGTCCAATAGATGGCAGGCTAGTTTTGTATGAAAATAGTCTGACAAAATCAAATTGCAGAACTCCTTAATCTACAAATTAAGGGGCCTTTTGTACTAACATCCAGTCATTAATTACTCGGCCCTCATGTCATACAAAACCTCTATGACTTTATTTCTTCTGTGGAACATTATATCGTGAAGAATGCTTTTGTCCATCCAAAACAACACTGGACCCGACTGACTTTTATTGTATATTGAGACATTTTTAAAAATATTTTCTTTTGTGTTCCACAAGAAAACCATAGAGGTTTCATGCGACATATAAGTGAGAAAAGTAACAACAGATTTTTAATTTTCAGGTGAACTATCCTATTAAGTGTTTGATCTGCTTTTATCAAAATATTAAGACTTTCATAAATCTGTAGTTGTCCAAGATGTCAAGCATCTCGCAGGGACAGACCCTGAGAAGAAGGCCAAAGCAGGAAACTGTGTTCAGCGTGAGCGCACAAGTGGCCTGTACAAGAGACTGTTAACAGCTGAAGGGGAGATTCAGGAACTGAAGATAGAGATTGCAAATCAGAGAGCATCATGGGAGATGCGGTTTATGGAGCTGCAAAAGAGACAACTTGATCTGAAAGACCAGGTATATGGGTCTAATAATATTTCATAAATGAATCTAACTCACAAATCCATTATAACGAACCACCTGTGACACATTTGCTTCATGTGCATTGCTGCTTTGATCGCCTAGCCCATCGTTTAAATGCAAAATGTAGTATGCATGCTTTTTTGATAATGAGTTTAACTGCTTCTTTAGATAATTAATGGGGTTGGCAACTGAAACTAGCAATGCTCATAGATTGCAGTAAATACTCCCATCCTATAAATTTTGTGTCTGAAAGGGAAACTTCTACAAATGCACAGGTGCCACTTTATATTAGGTGTCTTTAACTACTATGTACTAACATTTAAATTAAAGGATTAGTTCACTTCAGAATTAAAATTTCCTGATAATTTACTCACCCCAATGTCATCCAAGATGTTCGTGTCTTTCTTTCTTCAGTCGAAAAGAAATTAAGGTTTTTGTGGAAATCGTTCCAGGATTTTTCTCCATATAGTGGACTTCAACAGTTACCAACAGGTTGAAGGTCCAAATGTCAGTTTCAGTGCAGCTTCAAAGGGCTCTACATGATCCCAGATGAGGAATAAGGGTCTTATCTAGAGAAACCATCGGTCATTTTCTAAAAAAAATAAAAATTTATATACTTTTTAACCACAAATGCTCGTCTTGCACTGCTCTGCGATGCGCCACGCATTACGTAATCACGTTGGAAAGGTCACGCATGACGTAGGCGGAAGTACCGATCCAGTGTCTACAAAGCGAACGTGTAAAGACTGTCAAACGGCCTTTACAAAAAAAAAAGAAAAAAAAAAGGTAAAACGATGTCAGACGATTTTGAAATTGGAGGAGAAAATGAGATGGAGTTTTTCGCCCTAACGCAGTACTTCCACTACGTCATGCGTGACCTTTCCAACGTGATTACGTAATGCGTGGCGCATCGCAGAGCAAGATGAGCATTTGTGGTTAAAAAGTATATAATTTTTTTCTTTTTCAGAAAATGACAGATTGTTTCGCTAGATAAGACCCTTATTCCTCGTCTGGGATCATGTAGAGCTCTTTGAAGCTGCACTGAAACTGACATTTGGACCTTCAACCCGTTGAACCCCAGTGAAGTCCACTATATGGAGAAAAATCCTGGAATGTTTTCCTCAAAAACCTTAATTTCTTTTCGACTGAAGAAAGAAAGACATAAACATCTTGGATGACATGGGGGTGAGTAAATTATCAGGAAATTTTAATTCTGAAGTGAACTAATCCTTTAATCATTTGAGACATGTATTGTGTACATACGTGTTTTTACATGAAAAATACCTGCATGTAATTACATCTGTAATTAATTTCTGTAATTGCATCTATAATTACGCTTGACCTTCCCTTACACCTCAAACCTACACCTACCACCAAACCTGTCCCTAACCTTACCCTTACCCTACCACCTCAATAGCAGCACAAGTGTTTTGCAATACAACATGAACACAAGTACATTGTACTTATTTTTTGATGTAACTACATAATAGTTAAAGACACCTCATATAAAGTGTGAGCAAAAGTCAGCTGCAAAAATAACTGTGTCCACTCCTTTTCATAGCAAATTTTTCACTGCCTGTCAGTAAATCGTGACAATGGTTTTTAATGGCAAAAAAGGGTTTGTGCTGAGCAGACTGTTAGTAAATCTGGCCCTTAATGTCTGAAGTAATTTTGCTTCTCAAGCAAATGTATAAGGAGAATTGTTTTAAATGATTGCATAATACTTACATGTTTTACGGGTTATTTCAAATTTTCTAGTGATAAAATATATTTACAAGCTGTTTAATTCATAAAATTTAGTCAAAATAAAAAGTGAATTAAAACTAAATTATTTAGTCCTAATTAAAACTAAATCCATAAAATGATCCCATGATGAGAACCCCTAAAAGGTTATATAAATGAAGTGCCTGACGGAAACCTAACCTTTTTAACTTTCATTTCAATTGTGTTATGTGATTTTTTTTTTTCAGTTGACCTCTGAGATTCTAGTAAGGTCTGGATTGCTGTACAGAGACACCGATTCAGAAGAAACAAATGAGGTCTTTGCAGAGTCTGGGTTGGAGAATGGACTTTATTCTGAGGAGAAGGAACATGGATGTTTTAGTAAGAGTTTCATATTCCTTTGGTGGACTGGATGTCAAAACTGCCCTGGTGTTACACACCTTGTCCTAACCAGACACAATGCGATAAGATTCCAGCGACAAGCATTTTAGTCTGTCCACACCAGATGTGACATAACTAAGACACAACAAAATCAATAAAAAATCTCAGCCAATCAGAAGAGCGTGTGGGCAGAGCCTCTCTGCACTCACAGTATTAAAAATACACAGCCTACTGAGTGACTAAAACGGTCTTTGTCATGGAATACACTTGTTTGCTCACATTGAGTTCACAGTTTGAACTTGTTTCCTTTAATTTATTTTTAAGATCCGAGGTGAATTATCCATTGTCGCATTCAGTACGGCCATAAAGGTCATGCAATATGATATTCAAACTCACATTAAATTCTTTTAACATTAAATAATGCACATAATCAATATAATCATATAGTCATACTTTGTATGTTGTTGTTCCAGCCGCGGCATCGACGAAATAGAAACCTTTCCCTTTCGTGGGAACTTGCGCTGTGTTGATGACGACTATTTTGTGGAACGCCTGTCGTCTGAAGCACGTGCAACTAGTCCAATCTCGATTGGTGCTGCCTCACCTTGTGATGTGTGACTGCGAACCCCAGAAGCTATAAAGGGAAGCCGGCACAAAGCAGCGTTAACTTCTGCTCTCCAGCAAGCACTATCTGTTGAAACTGTCTGTCTTATTTATTGTGTGTTTGTCCAAAAAGAAAATAAAATAAATTTTATGGTGAGTGAACAGTTCAGGCTGTGTGTGCCTCCCTGCCCTAGATACATTTTGGGTAAGAACACACACAAGTTATGTGTGAGCTGTTTGGGAGTGAAGCATGCACTAGCAGCTCTTGTGGGAGCATGCACTGTGAGCTGCTGCCACTCAGGACGCTCCGCTCTCACCTGGCTGTGTTTAATGAGAGCAGCCATCGGCTTTGGCCCGTTCTCAACCCGAGTCTGCTCTCTCTTGCTCAGGATCCGGAAGCCCGCTCTGCGGCTTCTTCTGCCCCAAGTGAGAGCTTGATGCTGGGACTGTCTAGTTCTGAGGAATTAGACGTCCCAGCAGGTCAGGCTGGGGCATGCTTGCACACCATGGCCATCATGCAAGCTTACCAAGCCGACCTGCTAAGGGACCTCGATGAGGGCAAAGGGGTCAGGCCTGATGCCATTAAAGAACTGCATAGGGCCACAGACCTGTCTCTCCGGGCTACCAAGGAAACAGCCCAGGCCATCAGCCGCTCCATGGCAGTGTTGGTAGCTACGGAGAGGCACCTCTGGCTAAACCTCTCAGGCATCAAGGAGAAGGACAAGACATTCCTCCTTGATGCCCCACTGTCACCATCCAGGCTCTTCGGCAACTCGGTCAGGTTCCAGGAGGCTAAGTGACAGTCGGCAGCATTCCAGAGGTGCCACTCTCGGTATGGCCCCACGGGATTCAGGACACTGAACACAGTATTCAAAGTATACCCAAGGTCAGCCTCGAGAGGCTGGTCTCCCTAATGCACTACAAAGAGGCCTGGGGCCACCTTCCAAACATGTCTTATTGGGTCCTGCGTACAATAGAAAAGGGGTACAGGATCCAGTTTGGATCATCATAGATCTATGACATCTGAACCACTCTCTGAGGAGATTCAGGTTCAAGATGTTGACGATTCTATTAATAGTGAGTCAAATCAAATCTGTGGATTGGTTTGTCAAGATCAATCTAAAGGATGCATACTTTCATACTCCATCCTTCCCCAACACAGAAACTTCCTGAGGTTCTCTTTTGGGGGCGAACCCTACCAGTATCGGGTTCTTCCGTTCGGCCAAACATTATCTCCTTGCACCTTTACAAAGTGCATGGATGCAGCACTGGCTCCACTGAGACTACAGGATATCCATGTACTCAATTACATAGATGATTGGCTAATATTTGCACAGTCTCAGGAGTTGTTCTCACCCACATAAGGTGCTTGGGGTTAAGACTAAACTCCAAGAAGAATATGTTGTCTCCAGTCCAGAGGACAGCCTTTTTAGGAGTGATATGGGACTCGACTACGATGCAGACACATTTGTCTCCAGCTCGTATGGAGTCAATTCTGGCAGCAGTGGCCAGAATCAAGCTAGGCCAGGCCGTCACTGTGAAACAATTTCAAAGGTTACTAATCCTCATGGCAGCAGCGTCCAACATCATACCTTTTGGCCTGCTGTACTGAGACTTTTGCAGTGGTGACTCAGGACCAAAGGGATTTCCCCTAGGGGCAGCCCATTCCATATGTTCAAGATTAGGCACAGATGCCTTTGAACCCTTGTCATATGGAAGAAACCTTGGTTCCTGTCCCAGGGCCCGGCGTTAATGGCATCGTGTCATTGGAAATTGTGACGACAGATGCTTCCCTCATGGGCTGAGAGAGCTTCATCTCTCTTGGCACATAAATTGCCTAGAGATGTTAGCTGTATTTCTAGCTTTGAGGTACTTCCTCCCGGATCTCAGAGGCCATCATGTTCTGGTCTGGACAGACAATATGACGGTGGTCTTACATAAATCACCAGGGGGGTCTGAGGTCGTGCCCTCTGTGCAAACTGGCACATCAGGTCCTCCTGTGGTCCAAGGGCAGACTGGTTTCTCTCAGGGCAGTCTATATTCTCTGGAATTTAAATGTGGGTGCAAACATCCTGTTGAGGCTGGGGCTGAGGCCCGGGTAATGGAGACTCCATCCCGAGGCGGTGGAGTTCATTTGAAGGAGGTTCAGTCAGGCAGAAGTGGACCTATTTGCATCACAAGAGACAAACCACTGTCTGCTTTGGTTCTCCTTCACACACACCCACTGGGGCTGGATGCTATGGTACAGACATGGCAGAGGCTATGTCTGTATGCATTTCCCCAGATTGCTCTGCTTCCAAGAGTTCTAGAGAAAGTGCGCCAGGAAGGGGTCAGGTTACTCTTGGTGGCCCCTTTTTGGCCGACCCTAGTATGGTTCTCGGATCTCATAGCCCTCCTCGACGGCCCCCTGAGGGAAATCCCCATCAGGAGGGACCTCCTATCACAGGGCGGGAGAATAATATACCAATTAATTGTCCAGTGGCTTCAGTGCTGGAGTTCCTTCAGGGCTGTTTTCCCCCTCCACACTTAAGGTTTACATGGCGGCCATAGCTGCCTTCCATGCACCACTAAGCGATGGGTCTTTGGGGAGACACCACTTGGTTATCCGTTTCCTGCGTGGTGCTTTGAGGATGAGGCCTGTGGCTCATGAGAGGGTCCAATCCTGGGATTTGGCTGTGGTTCTGGAAGGGCTGTCCCTGGCTCCCTTCAAACCAATTGAATCTAGCTCTGAGAAGTTTCTCATGCTCAAAATGGTGTTCCTGTTGGCTATTACCTCACTTAAGAGAATAAGAGATTTGCAGGCCCTGTCAGTTGCCTCCTCCTGCTTGGAGTTTGCCCCAGGTGGGGTCAAAGCCTTTTTACACCCGAGACCGGTGTATGTGCTTACAGTGCCAACTGATGTATTGAGGTCTACAGTTTTGCTGGCCTTCCATCCTCCTCCTCATGTGTTAGCGGACCAAGAGAGGCTTCACTTACTTTGCCCTGTGAGGGCAAAACGTATGTCCAGTGTAGGAAGTCTGACCAGTTGCCGGTATGCCTCGGATCAACCAAGAAGGGGTCCCCAGCTAAAGAAGATAACACTACTTTGTGCCGGCTTCCCTTCACAGATTCCGGGGTTCGCCATCACATGTCACGAGGTGATGCAGCACCCATAATGAGATTGGACTAGTTGCGTACGTGCTTCAGACGACAGTCACGCAGAGGCGTTCCCCAATATGTCGTCATCGATGCAGCATCTCGTTCCCTTCTCAGGGAAAAATGGTTACATTCGGAACCTGACATTTCTAAAATTTAACTGTCACAGCTGGTTAGGACACGGTTAATAGTTCACCCATAAATGAAAATTCTGTCATCATTTACTCACCCTCAAGTTGTTTCAAACCTGTATAATTTTTTTCTTCTGCTGAACACAAAATAAGATATTTTGAAGAATATGGGTAACCAAACAGTTGATGGGCCCCATTTTGTTTTGTTTTTTGGACAGAATTTTCATTTTTGGGTGAACTATCCCTTTATAAGGAGAATTGAAATTAATGGAAAAATGAGACAATCTCTTCCAACTTTCCATAGGTGGTCTCAGACAGATACACCAGCAAAAGGGAATGGAATTGTTTAGTTATGGTTTTGACCAAAAAAGTCAAACCTCCTGCCCATCAGACTCTAGAGCCACTTCTGCTATGTCTAACATCAGGTATCCTTTATAGTGTTTTAATCTTGACATGTCTCTTCTTGCCTGTCATTGAAATCTGTGAAATCAAGTGTTCCAGCGAACTGTGTAATAAACAGAAATATTTAACTCTGGAATGCAGTGATTGACGTATTCCAGATCAGAATAAAGTATTCCAGACAGTTGTGTAACAATCAGTAATGCATTTAAAGAGTTCTATTTGTATATGAATATCAGAGTAAATGGTTACATTTAGATTTTTTTTAAAGAAATTATGTTTTTTCATTTAACTCTGTCTCCAGACTCTATATATGTGTGCTCTTTCTTCAGTGTAAGGTCTTGGAGGAGTGGAGTGGGACCTCATCGAGTGTTTGTACCCCACTCCCCCCTGGATCTGAAGATAGGGCACAGGGTCCGAATCATGTTACCCTCTGGAAGGATCAGCACCGGTACCTTACGCTACCTGGGCAACATGCACAACTCTCCTGACTACCATCTTGGCGTAGAACTGGAGTTGGCAGATAATGGACAACATGATGGAACCTATGATGGGCAGCGCTACTTTGACTGGTATGCTAATATTTCTGGCCTTCAGCCATTCAGATAATGGGAAACTTGGTTTGTATACTAATGAAAAGACTAGCTAATTCTGCGTTCATGCCATGTCGTAATTAGTGACATTCTACTTTGAGCTGTTCACTTCCTCGGACTTGGAATTATGTATTTTTTTGGCAACATCATCAACGTCTAAATGAATCCGCAGCAGTCAGGTGATACAAGTCAGAGTTCTCAGGAAATTCCGAGTTTACAAGTTGTAATTACGAGTTCTACGAGGACGTGAACGCTTTTTACAAGTCGGAATCTCATAATTACGATAATTACAACATGAAGACAACATTATTTATTGACTATAATTTAAATATTTAATGTTTCGTTGAGGAGAATCAGAAATTAATGAAGGAATTTTACAATATTGAAGATTTCTGATAATATACTTACCTTTTAAACTGTTATTTTAGTATTATTGAGATACGATTATAGTTTTTTTAATAACATTTTTGAATCAGTTTTTAGTTTTGTATTTACCATTTCCATTTTAGCTTTAAAGTTTTTTTTTTTTTTGTCATTTTTATTAGTTAAAATATGTCCATATAGTTATTTTAGTACATCAAGTTAAACTAAATGAAAATAAAAAATGTTGCTTTGGCAACTAGCTGAAATAAAATACTTTATTTTATTTCAGTTAACATTTATTTTATTTAAACATTTTTTTTTTTTTAATGGTTTTAGCTTTAGTTTTAGTCAACTATAATAACCCTTCTTTTAAAACCGTAGTTCTCAACATTTTTTTGGGCCAACACCTTACCTGAATATTAATGTTGATTATTTAATGTTTTTTATTATTATTATTATGTCACTAAAATAGCATGTCACTGAATGCCAAATAGCAAATTTGATTTGACTGGACAATTAAATATCAGTATCATTAGTTTCACAGAGAGCAAAAATGCCATGTGAATATTTACCTGCTGAACACTAAACTTTTACATCGGTAGCTTATCACAAACAGCAGTCAATCAGCAAACAGAAAGCACTCTTTTTATTCCAACGAAAAAAAAAAATGCTGAAGGGTTTTATTTTAAATGGTGCGCATCCATGGTGTTTTATCTGGTTTGTGTAGTGATATCAGTTTTGATATTGTGTCTGGATGTCATGTTTTGTGCTACAGAAATAAACACTGAATTAAAGAGGCATTACTTTGTAAACAATATAGCCTACCATCTTTTCTGCTGCGTTGGGGTAAACTGTCATGTTTTACACCCTGTCTACACCAGAAGTCAACGGTGCGACAAGTCACGTCAAAAGCAAATATAACCCATTATTATCAGTGACACTATTCTAGTTGCCAACAATAAATGGATGTTCGGTTCTATTTCTGATGTATCCGTGCGATTGCGCTACTTCAGACAACAACTTTGGAAAGTTCGCTTTGAGGCGTCCAGTGTAGACAGCTGGTGTTACAATGTTGCTGACCATTCTCTTCTGCAAGTACTTACAAGTTTCAGCTCATCTCGTTGTGAATCTTTGGCGTAAACTCGACTTAAACAAACAACCCACAAGAACACCTCAACGCCCCCTTTCAAAATATTGCTTACAGCGCCCCCTGATTACCCCCATTTAGAAATACTGTTTTTAAAATAATACATATCTTCATTTCTGTTCTTTTCTTCTGATATTTCTTTTTAATTTCCTCTTTCTCCTCAGTGACCCTGGACATGGTGCATTTGTAGCATTCAGTAAATTGTTGATGGCTTGGGAGTAGATCAGGGACACTTGAGTGAAGAATCTGCAGATGCTCAAGGACATTGACTCTTGCAACAGTTCGCTGTATGGATCCACTGCTGCGATGAGTTTTTTTGTAGGCCAACCTGTAAACCAGCACCACCCTGGATCCCTTGACAAAAACCCAATAGGATCTTTCCATTGGCTTTTGGATTATTGCCAAAAATAAGCTCTGTGCCTAACAAAAGTTTGAGATACTCGCATGTTTTGTTCATCATGATCATTCTTATAAAGGAAAACTTGTTTGAATTTTGAAGCGTAAATACAATTGGCCCAAAGCTAAAAATGAACTACACCATGGTCACAAGACTTCAACGTCGCCATCTTTAAGCTTCAACAACTCTTTCAGTCTTTATTTAAAAACATTTTCCATGAAAGCTTGAGTTAGAATAGTTTGCAAGAGTGCGATTATAAACACAACGAGGCTGTGGAAGTGACTAGTGAGTAGAGATGAGTTTACCTGTTCGGCTGATGACATTTAATGACAACATCGGTAGTCCTATTTAGATACTTGTTAGCAACCGCCTTTTTCAAGACAAGTAAAAGCTTAAAAAATTACATTAATTTATTTAATGTCATAGAATAAAATGTGAGAATATCTTGAGCTTGTGTTCACCACAGACCTTATTTCAATCATTTAACCAAAAACCCGTTCAAAAAACTCATAGACTTCAGGGTGATGGAACCGGAAGTGCTAAAATGCAACTCATTTTTGGGTTTTGGCCTACAAAAATACGTCATCCCTAAAGCACTCTATTCACTTGTGTGTAGTGTAACTCTACTAGTAGAACAGTAACTTCTTATTGGCAAACTAGTGACCTTATATGGTACCTTAAAGGTGAAGTGTGTAATGCCTGTGCCACTAGAGTCATCAAGTGAAATGATGACTGTTTTCCCAAACCCTCCCAAAAAAAGTCCCAGCCCAAAATTGTGGTGTTGTTTGCACAGGGAAATGTTTTGAAAGTGGCGTTTCAACGTAAAACCTGTCTTTGCTCATTAAGCTAGGAGACGACACACTTCACCTTTAAAGAGCAAAATCATTTGGGAAAGAATGTTGTTCAGATGTTTTATGGGTTACTCTTGACCTGTTACTAGACCAACACAGAATCTTCCAACCCGATCTCATGAGAAAACGTATTTTATAAAGGGAATGACTTCATATGAACTCATACGATGTGATTCGTATGAAAACTTGATGATTTTATAAGAAAAAATAAGCATGAAGGTCAACCCCTGGTCATACAAAAATTAGCCACCAATTCTGCAGAATGTAAAAAATAGTTACAAATTGCCATGAGATCGTGTTGGAATCTGCACTGACTGTGGGGGGAATTCTGTATTTGAATATACATAAATAATAGCACATTCACATCAGTATCTTAGAAAAGGCTCACATCAGCCAAAATATTTACATATTTTCATGAACTATAATGAATGAGTTCAAATTCTGTGGAATTCTGCAGCCATGCATCCATGCAGGTCTACTTATTGCCAGTATCCACTAATACAAATGAAAGAAACACCCTATTGAACAGGGACAAAGTTGACTTTTAAACAGCCATATGAGGCAAATATCAGCCACCGCTCATTTGCATTCTACTATTTCAGGTTTAGGTTCAAAATACCCCATATGTGATCTCCAGGATGAAGTTATCTCAAGATTTTCCCTGTATGTCGAAGGATGTGTTCTGATGTTTCAGGAAAAATAATTCCTTTGGACCTTCATGAAAATTAAGAGGATGTTAAAAGATTTCATTATGTACCCTACATATTTCTCAAAGATAAACAACATGAGCATTATAATCAAATGTTTGTTTAAGATGCAATAATGTTAAACACGTCTTGCGCAAAAGTGTTTGCTTTGGCTTTTGCCTTTTTTGGTTTGATATTTTAGTCACATAACTTCCTCTTACGAAGAAAGGAAATCACATTCCTATGGATTGAGATAAAGAAATAAACAATGATCACATGGTTTACAAGGAGCTGTTTTGCATTTTCATAATACACTTTTTGTTGCTTGCGAACTTCCTTCTTCCTTGTAGATGTAGGTAGATAAATATATAGTCAGAAAGGGAGGGAAGAAAACCAAAAGCCAAATTTGACATTGAATGGTGACATATACATGGATTCACCATTCAAATCAAACAAATTGTCTTGCTCTACATCATTTTTGTATATCTTTACATATAAATAAGTCATTATATGAAAAGTTGTCCATATGTCACAACATATGTGCTCCACAATCTCTCACTGCGAACAGTTTTTAGCAGTAAAAGGAAATTAGCAAAAGTTTTGTCCCACAGATATGCAGGTGGGTCGTTTAACATCAGGCAAACAGAGATAATCATTTGAAATCAGCATATAATAATAAAAAAGCAATGAAGTAACAAATTGTTGAATTTAAAGCTGTGAATAAGTAATGGACTAAATGTATAACTCCAGTACATACTTAAGATGACAGTTAAAGCTTTGCCATCAATCACAATTAAAATAAAACAGAAACTATTTGACAGAAACATTTGATTACGTGACAACATCAGGCTTTCCCAGCTTGTCAATACACATAGTTAACATGAAATACGCATGTCTGTGGTATAACTGTTAAAAACCACTCTGCTAATTCTTTTTCAGTTATTGTGCATGCAGCTTTTTTTGGAGCTAGCACCTATTAAATGAGAGACAACATGAAGTATTTGTATATACTTGTATATTTGTAAGGCCCGCCCAATCGGCCCAACGGCGGGTTTCCCACAGGACGGGGAAGGTTTCTTGCGCGTTCGGTCTTTTCAGTGTGGCAAAGTAGTTTAATTCCAAGTAAACTTTTATCTGACTCCATTTTATTATGACCTCGAATTTAGTTTAGAATGTCAACTGATTATTGGTCATTTGTATAATAATTTAGCTCTACATTTGATTATTCTATTTAACTCTTTGCTCTTACTGTACTCGTTTATTCGGATTCTCATAACGCTTTGAGTCTCGCACCGGCCGGGTATACAATCTCATATACACAAACTCGTCAGTGTCTGAAGGACACTCAGCAATGTGGGCTGATCTGATTACAGAATTCGCGCCCTGAGCCTCCTGTAACAGCTCTTTATATACTCAGACCAAGACAGAAACTTCTTTCAAATGGAAACATGAGTTCACAATGGGAATTTGTCATTAATCAGGGTCCTAGACTGAGTAGTTTACACCTTTTGGGGACAGAAGGCCATTTGCATGAAAGACCCTGTGAAGGTGGACACACCCATTACAGAGAGCAAAATATCTCTAAAATCTTTAAACCTTTATTACCTTCTGGTTTACTTCTGTGGGAATGAGACCTTTGTACCAGTCGCACTGAGACATTTCAAATGATACCAAACATGTATAATGTTGTATGATAACTGTTCACATTAAACCATATAGATTTTGGGTGAATTTCAGGTCATCTCTGCATGTAGAGAGATGGGGGAAGAGGGGGGTGAAGGAAAGGAAATTGTAGGGCAATGCTGAGGTGATTGACTCGGTGTGATTGCGTCTCGGATGGGGGTGCTAATTTTGCAAGAGAGAGTTCAGATGTTAATTTCCTTTGTTTTCTCAAAGAGTAGCCCTCTCTTGGTCTAGACAGTCCAGCATCAGTCTTACATATTTAAAAAAACTAAATTTGTGAGACTACAGGATTATATAAACGCACAATTTATAGTGAAACCAAAATAGTGTGCACGTGAACATCATCATATTGATGTTGATAAAAAGAAAAAGTCCATGCAGATTGATATTTTTGGTTTAAATTACACCATCAACAAGCGAAAAATACTATGTGTTTGTGTGCATATTAACATACTATTTATTAAAATGCCACATCACTAGCTGTATTTTTATCCACCTATTTTTATGCTCCGAAGCGGTATTCAAGATTCGAGAGTGGGTTTAGTGTGCATTAAGGGCACTGCACTTTGGCATTTTTAAGACATGGGACAGTCTTGCGCACTTACTTCCTAAGTGACCAAGACCGCATGTATGGCTATTTGGACAGGGCATAAGTCTGTCATCAGAATGATTTGGTTCAATTCCCTCCCAGAAGCATCTCAAGTTTTTCTTACAGAGATATTTATTTGTTACTACTTACTGCGTT
Organism: Mylopharyngodon piceus; assembly: GCA_039654765.1. Taxonomy (NCBI): domain Eukaryota; kingdom Metazoa; phylum Chordata; class Actinopteri; order Cypriniformes; family Xenocyprididae; genus Mylopharyngodon; species Mylopharyngodon piceus. Next base: position 180,967 of record CM077445.1, read on the forward strand.
TCTGTGATTTTATTATTAGTCATTTTTATTATTGAAAATTTCACCTTAAAATATAGCATTTTAATGTGTGAGAGCAGTGAGATGATGTGCACCAAAAAAATGCCAAATACACATTTATCATTTTATTTTAATGAATGTTTAAGGGTCAAGGAGCAGGAAGTACATCTTTTTTCATTACATTTGCCAATACAACACTGAGAACTTATTTCCTGTTCACATTAATGATTATAAGGCACTGGCAGGTAATAAACATGTTGCTTGTTGCTACTTGGACACCTTGAACTACAAGTGTGACAAGCTATGTTACAGCAGTTGAGCAAGATATTTTTAGAAATGAAATATTAAACAGAATAACAACAACATAATGCACCAATGCTCATGCTAATGGAACATCTTTGCAAACAGATGCTATAATTAAAAATCTGCCTAGACGTCTCCTCTGAAGAGAAAACATGAAACTGGACAAACTCATACTCACTGACAGTGTCTTAATGTGAATTTCTTCACATTTAAATAGATTATTAGCCAAAGACACAAGTGTGATACAATTACACAAATACCTATATTCTCATTTGAAAACAGTGGATAAAACATCAGTATAATTATTATAATAATAATGACATCATCATGTTTAATTGACACATCTAAAGCCTCATTTTTTATGATATATAACATTGGTTTTTATGTCAAGGCTCTGACATCTTCTGACACACATATAAAAGTAAATCATGACTAAATAGTGCAAAGAATTCACTATTCTCTTGTTTCAGAGCGGAACATTGAGATGACTAAAGTCAATTTTGCATAGCAGGAAAAATGAAAGATGTCCTTTGTACATTCAAATTTTCAAAATCCACAAGCTCAGCATTACATAACCAGACTGATAAAAAAAACATGTAACATTAAAGCACAATTAAATATGATGTCCAGTACTGTGGCAAGATTCAGAAATTGCGATGCGTCACAGAGTCAAATTGTAGTGCTTGACATAAGTACTATAATAAAAACGTATCAGTGGATTCCCATCCCTGATAACTGAAACACAGAAGTACAATGAAAAGTCTGCATGACAAGGAAGCACATCTAATTACATTTTAAAGCGATTCTGTGCTAGAGTGGAATTGAATGAACAATTAGCAGCAGACTTACTAACTACAAAAATTACTCTGAACATTGAAAACAGGGCTGGTCCTTAATGACTCTAATTACATAAAACTACATGTAGAATGCTCAAATTACATTTCAGCTTCTGTCCAAACTGAATCTGCAGCCTATGAGCCAAGGTACAGTTTGCTACACGTTAGGAGCAACAATTGATGCAATGTGCATCAACCTCTTTAAAAACAACTAGACACACATTTGACTTTGTAGTCATACGTAGTTACCACATGTACTATGTGATAAGTCATTGAGGTTTCTGAGACTTTAACATCCCAAACCTCCAAAACACAGAAAAGATGAGAACATCAGAGCTACACTGTCAAGAAAAATGGGCAAAAAACTGTACCTTCAGGGGTATAACAGCTCGTCACTGGGGCAGTACCCACAAAGGGAAAAGATAGTAGCTTATCTACCACTAAATGGTGAATATGAGTACGTTAGAGTAGTAACATGTACTGTACCCTTTAAAGTAACACAATGAACCTTCTAGGGGTACCACGAGAGTTTAAGGGCAGTGTTGCCAATTGCTTTCAGTTGAAAGTAGCTAGAACTGGTCGCTAAATGTCGCTAGATGACGTCATACTGGCGAGTCCACTGATTTATATTAATATAATAATAATAATAAGTGGGCAAGTCACAGAATCTAGAAAAGGTTTGTCCAAGAAATTGCTAGATTTTTCGCTAGGCTTTTGAAAGCCTAGGCTTTCTGAAAGTCTCAAAAGGGACGGGGAAGTTGCTAAGTCTAGTGACAAAAATCGCTAAATTGGCAGCACTGTTTAGGGGTAAGAAGCAGAGTTTAGTTCCACCCCTAATCAAACACACCTGAAACAGCTAATCAAGGTCTTCAGGATCACTTGAAAATACATAGGCAGGTGTGCTGAAGCAGGCTGGAACTAAGCCTTGAAGGACAGTGGATCCCCGGCCAGGAGCAGGGTTGAAGACCTCTGCTTTAAGGATATTTCCTCAGAGACAAGCTGTTGTACCTCTAAATGTACAATTTTTGCAAAATTTTTTTGTTTTTTTTTGGCATTTTTGCCTTTAATGAGAAAGGATAGTATAGAACAGAGGTGTACAATCCTACTCCTGGAGGGCCACTGACCTACAGAGTTTAGCTCCAACCCCAGTTAAACAGACCTGAACCAGCTAATCAAGGTCTTACTAGGCATACTAGAAACTTCCAGGCAGGTATGTTGAGGCAATTTGGAGCAAAACTCTACAGAACACTGGCCCTCCAGGAACGAGTTTGGACACCCCTGGTATAGAGAACTGACAGGAAGTGAAATGGGAGAGAAAGGGGGACAGGATTGGGAAAGGTGAAAGACAGCCGGGACTCGAACTCGGGTTGCCCAAAGCGCTACCTGTTGGAGCACTGCCCCTGAGGTTATTGGCTCTGACAGGACTCTTTCTTTTGAGAGACTTGTCATCCCTTGTCTTTTTCATGGTCCCAAAGTTTCAATGAATCAGATGAACACTCCCCTGGACTTGAGTTTGAGAACCTCTGCAGCCAGCTGTTGTGCATCTTTCAGCTGTGGGAACATTTCCATAACTTTGTTTACGTGATGTGGGTTAAAAATCGCATGAAGCTTCTTCCTGACCTCCTCTCTTTCTTCCTGGAAAGCGTTGGACTGTGGCACAGCTGAGTGCTGCTGGATTGCGTAGGCATTAGGAGACCTGTGTGAGCTAGGACAGGGTAAAGGTTCGGGTAAACTGCTCCCCTGTGGCAAGTAGAAAGGGTATGACCAGCCACCATAAGCAGGAAGACTGTAACTCTGGACAGGGTTGGGCAGAGGTAGGGAACTGCAGGCATCATAGTTGGGCTGAAAGTTCGAGAAAGGACTCATGTTGGACTCATAGTAGCGCTGGCCACCTGCAGGTGTGGAAGGGATACCGGATAATGGTGGATGACTCAATCTCATCCTGTGCAAGTCGTCAATGCTCTGGGATGACTCTGAAAACATTTCATAGGATCCAAGCCCAGAGTCGGAACTGAAAATGGACGAAGGGTTAGTTGAGAATGGTGCTTGCAGACTGGTTCTGTCAAACACTGTGGCTGTATTTAAGGGCTTTTTCATGGACAAAATGTCGTCCCAGTAATTGAGCATGACATCCCTGCTGTCAGAGCTATCGGCCTCCAATTTGAGCTTCTGTTCAAGTTCTTGCTCCAAAGAGGGAGAGCTGGACCCAAACCCGGGGTCATTTCTTGGGTATATGCCTCTACCAGTTATTCTGCTGTCCTCTTTAGAACCAGACAGTCTTGCATTTTCTCGCAGCTCATCGGCTAGAGAGCGCTGTGACTGGTTAGTGCGCTCTGGGTGGTAGAACTTACACTTGATCCCATATGTGCACTTTTTTCCTGAAGAGTAAAAAGACAAATGTGTTGTAAGGTCTATTTCAGGGTTCTTCAAATCCAACCCTGGATCAACTGACAGCCCCAGTATTTGACCAAACCCTATATCAGAGGTCTTCAGTCCAGCTCCTGGAAACCCTCCGCCTGAGCTAAACTCTGCAGGACAGTGGGTCTCCAGGAGCTGGAATGAAGACCTCTGATATAGGGTTAGGTCAAATACTAGGGCTGTCAATTGATTAAAAATGTAATTAATTAATTACATAAAATGCAGATATTTTAAAGGGCACCTATTATGCTTTTTTTATTTTAGCTTTCTTTTAGTATGAAATATAGCTGTTTGTGCATGTAAAGGATCTGCAAATTTACAAAGCACAAAGTCCACACCAAGGGGGGTTAATCTATCCAAGAAAAATCACAACAGACTGGGCCAGCTGACCAATCAAAGCAGACCTGGTTTCAAAGAGACTGAGTTTCAGGCAGAGAAAATAGGTGCTGCAGAAATGTACAGTATGAGAAAAATAATGTGTTTGATGAACTTCTAATTATGTAAATGTATCCTAGCAGACCCCAAAAATTAAATTATGAACTTTTAAAAAGAGCATAATATGGGCAATTTAATCAATTTAATTGTCATTAATCACATATGTATATCGGTCTAAGAAAAGCCATCCAACTGAAAAAATTCAAAGACATTGTATTATTGTGGCAGATGAAAGCACTGAATAGACTTTACAAGTTGTTTTAGAGGTCAATATGTTGTTTGTTTTGTTTCTTTATCATTGAACAAAAGATTATCACTGGCCTACAGGGTGTTATATTTACCTGGAAAATCCCTTATTATGAAATATATGAGTCATTGGGCATTGATTAATGACATCCATTTTTTTTTATTGGGCTATATTTTTTATAATTAATTGCACACAACTGATACACTGACCTGACAGCCCTAGAAATGCATTTCAGTTTGTGGTTAATAATAGGATTACAGGATTCTTAGTGAAAGATAGTGATAAATTCTTACCATAAGGACAGAGTTGGCGCTTGTGGTCAAGTGACGTTGTTGTTATTTTCTTAAGGAAATTATCCAAGTTGGGTCCATGACGGCCGAGTGGGTCATCAGGTGGCATGAACCTGTGCAAGATGGAGTGATGATGGTTAGAGTAATGGATGGGAATGAGGAGGTATTACCAAAAGCATTAGAAGATTGATGAATTAACATACTTGTCATTAACAAAGGAGTACATAAGCAATCTCTCCTCAATGCAACGCTTCCACTCTGGACGTTCACTTTGCAGGTCACGATATGTGTCGTTGGACACTATGATGCCATCCAGCTCATGAGCTAACTTGACAATAAAGCGATCGTCATAGCAGACCACACGCTTTCCTCCGATCCTTCGTGAAGGTGTAAACACCAGAAACTTCTTCCTTTCCAGCTCTTCCAAAATATGCTGATCTGGAAATAAAGACACACTTTTTACATTTTTCATTGTCTTTGTGGACAATTTTTAAGAATGGCTTAGGAATGGAGACCAGTGATGTAGTACCCAAGTCCGGACAAGACCAGACACAGACTTAAGTCCGTCTCAAGACCATATTTTCTATAAGTTCGATCAGGTCCAGGCCAAGTACAAATGTTGAAAAAATGGTCTTGGACTTGAGTTGGACTTGAGATGCACTTGAGTCCGAGTCCAGTCTTGCCTACGATACTGAATCTCTACATTACACACACAAAACAAACTGTTATTTCCCCACATTACCATTTAATATCAAGCAAAAGTGACAATATCAAATGTTGCTTTGGGGAAGTGGTAAACTATATGATCCCAAATAACACAGGCTGTGAAACAGGAAAGAGGCTTGCAGCACTAGACTCGATTAAAGATTCACAGTCAAACTGTGGGCAATAAGGAAAACTCTTGAACTTCCTGGTGGGGAATTCCCAGTGAGACCTGCAGGAAACTTAACTCTTCCTTATTATTCTGGTTTTGTTATTACTGTTCTAGCTCGAATTGACTTGAGGAATCTGAGCAGGGGCGTTCACAACAGAAGAGAGACAGTCCAGGGACATAAACAAGTGAGATTATCATCAATATATCAACACCTCAGGGCTGTTAAACTACACATGAACATTTCTAAAGTCCTAAAACAAAGGTCATCATGTTGTACTAGTGCCAGATGTACCAAAGGACTGTTTTGCAACAAACTAATGAACAGAAAATTATTAATTTTACAAAATGCTGCAATAGTTGAAAATACATATAATTTATTATTTACATGAACTGTCTGAACAAACCAACACATTTTGTTTGATTATTGCTTCAGTTCACTTCTGTATTTTTCCTCTTACTTTTTCAGCATATGTTTTAGCATAAATTAACAAAAATTAGTGAGGTTTACCCTTAAAAGAAAAAAAAAAAAAGAACAATTACCAGTGGATAATATAAATAAACTTAATTCAAGATAACTTCATTGAAGACATATTGTCTAAAAGTCTGAAAGTAAATTCCCCTTATTGACTGAAAACTTACTGACCCCAAACTTTTAGTCTGTAGTCAGATGGGTGTTTTCGCTTTTCTGAGAAACCAGTCTGTGATGACTCATTTTTACCAAAAGTGCTGAGGGAGTGTCTCTACCTGAAATAGGTACATCAGGCCTGGGCTGCTCTTTTCTCCAGGAAGGCACAAACACAGTGATATTTCTGTGTCCTCGGTCAAGGAAGTAGTTGACTGCCAGCTCAATCCCTCGGCATGAAAACACTTCCTTGTTCCCATGACTGAGAACGAGAGAGAGAGAGAGAGAGGTGACAGTAGTCTGGCAAATGAGTAAATCATTAAATATGCATGTCAAAAACTGTTGGTCTGTGTGCACATGTTAGAAACCCTCGGTGGTTAGGTCACGTGTTGCTGCTTTTTTAAGCATCTTGCATCATGGATGTCACGTTTCACCATGCCATGTCAAATTAAAACATTTTCACAAGTGTCTCCCATGTCTTTACGAGTCCTGTGTAAACTTGTGTGTGTGTGCCTCATATATATATATATATTATATATAGTCATTGAATATGGCAATGTTAATGTATTGCTGCTGTTGATTATTGCTTGCTATCTATCTATCTATCGATCTATTTAGGTTCGGTTCATACAGTCAGATGGCGAATACAGTCAGTCACAGGCGATCCACACTCCAATCCAGAAGGGGGTGCGCATGATAATGCAACGCTATTTGCTAACCGCCACAACAGAAAAAAGCACAGAAGAAGAACAGACGATCTATGCATAGATATGTTTACGTGTAATTTCTCAACCAGTGTTTCAACCGCGGAAAGAAACAGCTTGAGAATACTATCTCAGCATTACATTTACCTCAGGCAAGTCATTTACTGTCCACAGTAACCTTTAATATTATAGTAATGTGCAAGAAAAAGGTTCCCTGTATGTAGTTTACATTAGCTGAGATAGATTTTTTTTTTATCCTTAAGGAAATGTTAAAGTCCCCCGGTGGTGAAAATCAAGCTTTTAATGTTATGTCTATCTGGTGTTTTAACATGCTTCAAGACAAACCATGTGCAAATTCATAAGTCAACACCATTGCTAAGTATTTTCTCTTTAAAACTGCAGTAAACCAAAGACAGTCTCAAACCCGCGGTTTGAAATCACTGATGTTTCTGACGTCACAAACTACCTTGTAACCAATCACGTCAACGTGCCGGCGGGCTTTAGCATATCATTAACTGACCGCGCAAGGGAGTCTCAAAAGAAGGTTATCCAGGATGCCTTTCAGACATGTTTATGGTACAACTGATAAAGAAAAAAAGAGATTGAAATCATGACAGAATTGTTTGCTTTGACTGGGATGCTACATCTAACAATACATACAAAACAGCAATTTCCATTACGTCATGATGTTATTACAAATATCAATGAATCAGCCTAACACATACAGTAATTGTAAAGTGTTGCAACTGACTACTAAATCTCTTTCATTTCAAGGAAAAAATGTCTTTCACAGAATTCCCTAACGTGACCTTTGCAAAAAGCATGACCAAAAATGTTGCTAGGTATGTTGAGAATACCTAGCTTACTGGAAGCGAACTGGTTAAAACAGAGCATATTATTTGCATATTAGAGAACAGAGAGGCATGGACAAAGAGGAAGTAAAAACCTTTTAGGAAGTAAAAACCCAAAGGCAACATGAGCAATTTAGTATGGAAAATGGTAACTAATATTATAATCATCAACTACTTATGAACTGAATTATTAAACAATTACAAATTAAGAGCTATCAACAATTCTGCATTTGCATTTATGCCATTATTTGGATGTGATATTCACTTTTTTTAATGCTTTTTAAACGGCTACAAAGATCTGAGGTTGGACCGACATTTTAAAAAATGTGAAATCGAAGGAAAAGCCTTGTATAATTTGGGAAAAATTAATTCACAACTGCAGAGCAGTTATCCTGAATTTCCCTTTGTAATGGCAACTTGTTGATACTTGTTAAACTGGCAAAGACTCAAAACTCAGGCTGAGATTTCAGGCTCTATAAAATAATTCTCTTTCTTTTGAACGACTATTGAAAAGTTGTAGAAGAAGAAGAAAAACACACAGGTGAAAGGCCAGAAGTACACCCTCACCTCATGGCCACGTTGCTGCCATCAATGACTATAGGTTTCAGGTCACTTTCGGGTTCACTGTTGTCCTCCAGTGTTGAGCCCTGTCCTCTAGATGAGCTTCCTCCCCGATGGGGCAAACTGAAGCCACCATCATCACTGTCAGAGCTGGAAGAGGGCACGGCCTTCGCCCCTGAACGGACCAACTCCCCCAGTACGGCGTTGGTGTCCGTCCCACAGCCCAGCTTCCTCAGGGCGGCCTTCACCTCTTCTGGAGAGTAACCCAGCTTACGGAAGAAGTCGACCTTCATCTGCAGGTCAAGGTGGTCAGTTCTGTCCTGGCCCAGGCCAGTGGGTTGATGGTAACACCTCGACTGCATCTTGCCGTCTGTTGGATGTGTGACGCTCTGGGCTTTTTCAGTGCAAGAGCTCCTGCGCCGTCCATATGCTGCTCTGACATGTTGCTCTTGTTCCTGAATAAGGCTGAAACATCAACACATAAATGGCATTTAAAGCAAAGTCTTTAAAACTCAAGCTATAAATTGGAATTAAACATGTTATATTTAAATAAATGATATAAATGATATAAATGATATATAATATATATATATATATATATATATATATATACACATACATACATACATACATACACACACACATATACACACACGATTATATATATATAAAAATAAAGATAAATTATGATTAAAAAAAATCCATTCTGTTTACAATGGTCCAGTGCATGCAAAATACACAGAGATCAACCCACCATTGACTTGCTATTTTGCTCATTTTATTTTAAATATACTTTCTATATACATTTAATGTCTTTCTTGATATATCTTGGACAGACTGATGTGTGTACAGTGAAATATATATTTTAAAGAGGTAGAAAATGTCTTTAAATCTATTTCCAGACTGTCCGAGAGGCTCAGGCAATATCAGTTTATTAAGGTGATCAAGTATAGCCTTGCTCTTTATTAATAACGTTCTACTAATTTGCATTTGATTTCATTAAATGAAGCAAAATTCTAATTTTAGGCATTTGATGCAGCGATAATGTAGGGGTGAACGTTTTACGCACAAGCAGTGGAAGTCTGTCTGTTTTAACTGCACATTCCAGGTGTCATTTGTTAAATTATATTGTTAGTGAATGACTAGAGAAATACAATGACAATCCCTCACTTCTACAACACATTTCGCGAAGAGTTCCTGACCCACTGATTAAATAAGAGACAATATACAGTGCATTTAACAATAGTAAACTCTACATTTAACAAACAATACTAAACTGTACCAGTGACGCGACGCGACAACTTAAAACGTTCTTCTTCTAAACGGCGAGGTTGTCTACAGTACGTCGCGCGCTCGCCTTCAGCCTCGCGGACTCTCCGGAGTTTTGGACACCGGCTGCATTTCGTTTAGTGAAATATTAGAGGAAGCTAAAAACCGTCTATAGTTTTAAAATAAGGATAATGAAGCGTTGCTTTCATGTGAAAAGATGAGAAAGTGTACCTCAACTTGTCTCTGCTGTCAATAAACACCATTTATATAACAGAGTAACCCAGACGTACCATATTCTCCAAATGATGAGTCCAGTGATCGATAACGCGCGCGTCTGTTAGGGTTATAAAGCACTGATCTTGTTTTATGACGTGTTTTAATGTAACACCTTTATCCCACTACTTCCTGTTCAGGTGACTCGACCTGTTCCTGAGAGAGAGAGAGAGAGAGAGAGAGACTCTGCTGGCCTTATTACACTGACAAATTATCACAACATGAACATTTTTTTGATAAACTTAATTTATTTTCTGGTAGATTTTTTTTTTTTATCCTGTCTTTTATTTTCATTTTCATTTCCTGTATTTCTGTTTTAGCACCATATTCACTTCTTATTGTATAAAATTGTACTGTTTTTTGGTGTTGATCAGGCTGGTAATACTGTAAATATTGACAATCGTTGTTTAATATGGCTCTAAGAGAGAGTGAGACACATTGCCTCATACTGTATACCATATAATATATATAAAATTTTAATATTTTTTTCATGACAATTACATTTCCTTCATAATTACTGTAAATTGCTATAAGTCATGTGGATGAATTACTTGTGTTATTATTATTATTATGTTTACAATTGCCATTTTAATACTAATTCTCAGATTCTTGTTACTTTATTATTGCGTTTTAGGCATAATGTAAAGCAAATTCAATAATATCATCACCTAACAGATAACCAACTGACAGGGAGGTAATCAGTCAATCAATCAATCAATAAATCAATCAAATTAACTCATGATCTTAAAATGAGTTGAAAAGTGTTTTCCAACTTTTCCTAGTTTTCTTGTTTCAAAGAACTCCATAATTTTGTTCATAAAACGGGTGGAGAATTTACATTTATGTTTGTGAAACTTGTCCAAAGGAAATATGATCATATGAGAGGTGTTTTTATGAACATGCCTGATGTCATATTTTATGATCATGACATAATGCTTTTTTATGAAAGCAACTGTGGGTAATATTACACTTATGACGGAGAGAGAGATGAGTATCAAAATACATTTCATACATGATTTTATAAGATGATTTCCGTCTCGTGATTTCCCTTATGTCTTCTAAATAAAGACCAGGAAATGAGAGGTTATTTGTATTGGTATGTACAGTATGTTACTGACAGATACCAAACAGAAATGTTTGCCAATGCCAATAAAAGATGCAATGTCTTGTGTTTTAAACAAAAATACAATTCAAGGTCTAACATAATATGATTTCAATATTGCCCTAATCAGACCAATACAGATAATTAAAATAATAAGGCTGGGACGACACACTTATCCCCCGATACTGACACCATCATGATACAAAGAGATGTGTTTTGTGATTTTTATTATTGTGATTTAGTACTGTCATTTGATATTGCAATGTATTGTCATTTTTGTTTGCTTTTTTAACACTAGATCATGAGAAAAATTTTAATCATACACTTATACGGACTGGATATGATGTAGATGATGAGTCATATTTACAAAAACAATTTGAATTTTAGAAATGAAGGTTTTTGAGGAAAACATTCCAGGATTATTCTCTAGTGGACTTCAATTGGCCCCAAACGGGTTGAAGGTCAAAATGTCAGTTTCAGTGCAGCTTCAAAGAGCTTTAAACGATACCAGACGAGGAATAAGGGTCTTATCTAGCAAAACGATCGCTCATTTTCTAAAAAAAAAATAAAAATGTATATGGTTTATAAACACAAATGATCGCCTCGCAAGTGCTTCCGCCAGACCGCCTTCCATATTCTTCAAAAAGCTTACGCTGTATGTCCTACACCTTCCCTATTCAACTTACGGAAAAAACGGAACTGGCACCGCGTTCGTTCCGTAAGTTGAAATCCACTATGAGGAGAATAATCCTGGAATGTTTTCCTCAAAAACCTTAATTTCTTTTTGACTGAAGAAAGAAGGACATGGACATCTTGGATGACATAGGGGTGAGTAAATTATCAGGAAATTTTTATTTGAAAGTGAACTAATCCTTTAATGACAGACATCAGCAAGAATATTAGGCTGCTGTCACTTTAAGAAGGAAAGCACAAACCGAATAACTGACACACATCCGGTTTCTTTCTCAACTGTTCACTTATGATATAACCGAGAGAATACTTGCCGAGTAAGGTATTTTGACATAATTTTGTGTGTATGTGTCCGATCAAGCGCAAGTAAACGCAAAAGAGGAATTAATTCGGTGTCTGACACTCTCTCTCTCTCTCTCTGCGTGCGCGCGTTTCGGGGGTGTGAGGCTGTGCGCACAGATAACAGCTCCCGAGTCCCGATTTTCGCCTCTTCTTCCGCTTTTAAAATCGTGTTAATTGGCGGGACAAAACACGTCCAAATGATCAACTTTCACTCTATGATGGTTAAATTTAGCAGTTAATCCGTGAATCACATGCGTGCCGAACCGTTGGACCTTATCCGTATACGGATCACGGATTAACTGCGATCCGTTGCACACCCAATAATTAAAGAATACACTTATCATCATGATTGCTATATTACCAGAGATGGAGAAAAATCCTACTCCAGTAAGTAAACGTGTCCCTGTGAATCGGTACTCAAAAGCGCTTCCCTCCATGTTTTCTGGTGCGCATCGTTTATTTTTACCACGCATGCGCACCTGCGTACCACTTATGTGCACCCCTACCTATATTATTATTATTATAAAGAGCCAAAAATACAATTGAGTATATATACAGTAAAATATAGTAATGTAGTAGTACTATAATAACTTTGAATAAAATAGCAGATAGTATATCATAAATTGTAAAATAATATAGTCAATAAAATAAAAATAGCAAATAAAATAGTGAGTAGTGAATAGTACAATCATAATAATATAAGTCGTATAATAATATCATAATAATAATAGGCAGACGAGGTCTCTTGGAAATGCAGAGAACAGTCCACTGACAGGCTTTCTTCAGCCTTCTTTGAGGTTTGTGTTGTCCTGGTTCCACTGGCTAAACTGAGGTAAAAATATAAATGAGCCACGATTAGATCAATCAAATCACCTGCTCTTCGGAGATGAGTCGGTTTAGGTCTGTCTGTATTTCTGACAGTCTGAGCTGTCCTGTCAAAGTCCTCTGGCTTCATTGCACGGAAGACTCACTTGTGATTTTGATTAGTTAATGATATATAATATAATCTCAGACTTCATAAAAATCATGTAAACTTTATATTATTTCTTATAAAGTCTCAGTTTTCATAGATAACTAGCATTGTCGCTGGCTTTTAATAGTCCGACTTTGGTGGTTATACATTGTTATAATGACCAAATGCAAACAGAAACAACTGTTCAGACTTACATGTGAAAAGTAATTCCCCGATATGTGGTTTAGATTGTGCGACGGTTTATAAAACCTCAAAATAGTCAGCCATCTTTTCTTCAGTCCACTTATGAGAGTTACGGCAAGTTGCCCCTACAAATATGGCGGCGCCGTTGACGTGCGATCCAGCGGCCAATGGGGCGTCTGTATTTATCTGAGCCGCCTCAGCGCAGCGGTCTGTCATCGCTCATCAGTGTCAAAATAATTGAGTTGACCAATCAAATCAAAGTATGTTCAAAGAAACTGCTTCAGTTAACGGTCATGAAGTGCTTGATATGATGATGTAAGTAGCGAAACTAAACATTTCATATTTGACAGCTGTTTTAGGCTAGAAATGTTAAACGGTGCTTACACTGCTTACATTTATATTTTATACTGGGATATATTTTTTCTTCGGGTGGCAGTTGCCGCAAATTAGGCGATTTATTTCATGCTTGAGTTGCCAGTATTACACCATTCTTACCCGTACATGACTTGCATCAGGACCGATTAATAACAAATACACCAACAGACAGCATGGTGTGATGATGTCTTAAATAAATCTGTTTTATTCTGCTCCTCCTAAAAGTACAGTAATACGCAAAGACGGTTAGATATAGAAAGTTATGAATGGAAGAAATTACAACGCACAAAATGGCGGAATATGTCCCGCCTTCTAAGTAAAAGAGCCAATCGCTGATTGATCATTGCGTCGCTGCAGCTGCAGTTGGAAACTCCGGTTCCCATAGAAACCTGAGAATCGCGCGTAGACGCGCAAAATGGACCAATCATCTCTGCAGCTTTGGAATATCATTAAGAACGTGACGTCACAGCAGACAGGTATAAAAGCGCGTACTTTGCTCAATCTGCATAGCTTGCAGTTAGTTGCTCATTCTGGTGTTTCTTGTGTTTCTCACTTGATTCGCGATTGAGTCACAACAACTTGCATTTCAAATACATCATTTATTGCGCAATTTATTGCACAATATTGCACCGTTTTTGTTTTTATCTGTACACGACTTAAATCGGCACAGATAAATAACAAACCGTTGATCTCATTGCGCATCTTGCGGTCTTCGGTAGCCTAGTTAAGGCTTTCAAAATGGTGCTATTTACTTTACTGGGACTGTGCGCTCTTTTCCTGCGAGAAAGGAAAAAAGCCAACAACACCCACTCAGGTCAAACTGAAAACGTGGACCAGAGTGATGAAGTTCCACCTGTGGAGAGAAGGCCTGATGATGGTAAATGAGAAGTACATGTTATGAGAATATGTAATTCTTATTGTTTATTGGAGTCTGCACTGGCTCTACTCTTAATTTTATATTTAAACATTTTTTGGAGGACAGTCAAAAGAGGCATAGCTGAAGTTCAGTTTTGTAAAGTTTGCAACATAATGTGGCAAAATACAACATACATACATGCACAAGCATGAATTAAAAACTGAATTGTACTACAAAATCCAGAAACTTAAGCTACAGGACATTACACACCATCTTTAAGTTCATATCTTCATGAATTAATGCATTTACATAGAAATTAAAATGTATTATTACTTTTATTGGAGTCTGTATGTTGCCTAACAAGGTGAATATGCGCATGAATATTAATTACATCACATGATGTTTGTTTACTGCATGTACACATTGCAGTAATATGAATATTTTATTAATACAGTAATGTTGATGTCATTACCCTCTTTAGGTCAGACTTCTTCTCAGGATATCACCAGTGACCCTGAAGTCCTCCCTACCACAGAGGAACCTATCACTGGTGACCCTGAAGTAAATGAGGACTGGCGTCAAGACCCATCATTGGAGGAGCCAGTCACTGGTGACCCTCAAATCGATGACCCATCACTGGAGGAGCCAGTCACTGGTGACCCTCAAATCGATGACCCATCACTGGAGGAGCCAGTCACTGGTGACCCTCAAATCGATGATGACTGGAGTGACGACGTCTTCCGAGATGTAGTCGGTGATTTGTCCGAATGGAGTGCCGACGTCCTCCATGCTCTCGACAGCGTCATGTGCAAATTGAATGACGACTCCTTCCAAACTCCTGTTGATGATGCACCTGACATGAGTGATGACGTCCCTGAAGCTTCAGATGGACTAGCAGAGGACACTGTGGCATCTCAGCTGAGCCAGCCGCAGGATGATGAGAGAACAATTATGGGTCAGTTTGCTAAACTTTAAACCCTAACATTATCCAACACACACACAGTTCAAGGACTTATACTTTGAATTGACTTTAAGTTGACTTTTTAGTTGATAAATTACATGGAAATGATTTTTCTTTTTAACATTTAACATGATTTCATTTAAATTTGTATATAGGTATGGGTGAAATTGTATATTTTACACTGAATTTTTTTAATGACTACTACAGTTCACTTAGTAGTTTGATAAATGAATTTTTAAAGGCACACATATTCAATTTAGTTACTCAATTAATATATGAATCAGAAAAATCTTGTTGAAATAGTTTTAGTTAAAGTAGGTGCTGTCACTGCTTGACATTTCAACACCTTTTATTTTTCTTTTAACAGAAATCAATTCCTTGAGCTATGAAATCGGCGATCAACTGGGTGAAGGAGGCTTTGGAACCGTTTATGCTGCGACTTGTTTGGAAGATGACCGTCAGGTATCAATTACTTACAATATTAATCTAGATTATTATTTTTGTCTTGTATTATACTCGTATGACATCCAAGCACTCTAAGTATGTCTTATATTCACGATTTAGTGCACTTGACATGTCAGACCTGTTTAAATCATCAGACATGCTCTACATGTTTGTACATTTATGAAAAATTACATGCCTGTTCAGGGTTAATAATTGAAATATGTGAAACTCTGAACACAAACTGTAAATAATTCTACCACAAATCTATTTTCTGTTTTTTTTCATCAGGTGGCGGTGAAATTTGCTTCCAGCGAGTATGCAAAATATGTCCACATTGTAAGTCTGTTTTTCCTCTCAATCACTGTTTTCAGTTTTAAACACTTCATATTAACATAAATCACAGAATGATTTTTCCAACCTTTATAACAACTGTGTTTTTTTTCTAGGACGGTTTTTCCAGACGCGTTCCACTCGAGGTCGCTCTGCAAATGTTTGCCACTCAAGGGCCCAGGGTTCCTCAGATCATCGAGCTTCTGGACTGGAAGGATGAGGATGAGGACGATTACTACATTATGGTCCTAGAGCGGCCCGTGCCCTGTCAGTCCTTGCATGACTACTTACAGAGCTACACGGGCACCGTGGATGAGGATTTAGCACGGACTATTATGGGAGAAGTAGCGTTCGCAGCTCAAATATGCTGCCAGCGTGGAGTGTTTCACCGGGACATTAAACTGGAAAACCTGCTAATTAATCCAGACACCCTCAAAGTCAAACTAATTGACTTTGGATGTGGTGATTTCCTCACCAGTGCGGGTTACACGTCCTTTGCTGGTATGTATAATTTCTCAAAGCTGTAAGGTGGGTCTCAATCTCTGGTGATGAGTTGAGAGCCGTTCACACAGGACTCTCATGAAGCATCATGGAATGGGATTCAGTGTTATGATTAGCATCAAATAATTTCGGGTGTCTAGTTAAAATGTTGTGTTAATGGAAACATACTTTTTCCTGCAGGCACAGAAGAGTACCGCCCCCCCGAGTATGAGATGTACGGCATGTATCACGGGGAACCAGCGACAGTGTGGTCCCTCGGGATACTGTTGTTCGTAATACTTTTCTGGGAATATCCAAGCAGGCGAGACCTGCGTATGATCAGTAAGAACGTCTGGAAAAAAGAGGGCTTGTCAGAAGGTGAGAAGGACGATTTTAATTTTGAATCTTACTAGATAGATCTAAGCAATGCAGGAAAAGGAACACCTGAGCCTAGTGGGATAATAAATGATGGTCATGTGGATGTTTGTGAAGTTTAAGGTAATAATTAGACGTCTTTCCCATCTTTCTCCACAGAATGCTGCGATTTTATCCGCTGTTGTCTGCAGAGGAACCCAAGGAAACGGATTGAACTGGAGAAAGTCAGTCTCCACGACTGGTTTAAGGTATTAATTACATTTTGAAGATTTTTAATTCTTCTTGATTGGGTTTAATTATCAGACTCTAGACATTAGCTTTCTTATGCTACCTTTCAGTACGTGCTGCAACTGTCATCTAGTCAGTCCTCACATACTGCACAGATGAATGTTTAGACCTTCTGAAATATGTTTACCCGTGCTGTTAAATTTCCATTTAAAAAAAAAATGTTGCCTTTTTTGTCATACATTTGTTTTCTATGCAATTTGTGTAATGAATTTAGACAATAAACCTGATTTCTGTTTTTATTTCAGATGGCTGACGTGGAGAATAACAACAGAGCAATTATGGGACAGTCTAATACCATCAACCTAACTGACAACACAGAGGTATCAATTTTCATTACTTACAAAATCTATCGAGATAATTATTTTTGTCTTCTATTATACTTGTCTGACTCTCTTTTATCCAAGCACTCTAAGTATGTCTTATATTCACTATTTAGAGCACTTGACATCTTTCATTTCAATTTCATACATCTCATATTAACATTAATTACAGACTATAAATGGTTTTTCAGTAGACAAACTGCCACTGTCAACATGTTGGTCCAGGATTGGTTTAAATCCTATAGCTTTACACTACATTTTGATATGTGCTGCTGCTGCAAGTGTCATATAGTCAGATGACAAATTTCAGTGCTGTATGTTTGTACCTTCTGATTTTTTTTTTTTTTACTTTGTTGGTTCTTTTTTTTGTATCTATATGATGTTTGTGTAATGTATTTAAACAATTGTCTGATTTCTGTTGTTGTTTCAAATTGCAGACATGAGGAGGGGGAAAAAAGAAAATTTCATTGGCTCTTGCCTGCAACATGATTCACACCAGGGGCTTCAACTGGAATATATACGTCAGCAGCTATCACCCTGTAGCCCAAGACTGGTTGTCCACTGAAGCTAAGCAGGGCTGAGCCTGGTCAGCATCTGGTTGGGAGACCTCCTGGGAAAACTACATTGCTGCTGGAAGAGGTGTTAGTGAGGCCAGCAGCAGGGAGTGCTCACCCTGTGGTCTGTGTGGGTCCTAACGCCCCAGTTTAGTGATAGGGACACTATAATGTCAAAAAAAGCATCGTCCATTGGATGAGACGTCAAACCGAGGTCCTGACTCTCCGTGGTCATTAAATATCCCAGGATGTCCTTCGAAAAGAGAAGGGGTGTAACCCCGGCATCCTGGCCAAATTTGCCCATTGGCTTCTATCCATGATCATGGCCTCCTAATCATCCCCATACAATATAAATACTGATTGGCTATATAAATTCACTTCGAGAATCATAAAAAATATATATTTATTTATTTATAAAAATAAAACATTTTTTTGATATTCTCTACAACAACAGTATAATTTATAACTGCTGAAAGAAAAGTGTTTTGCTGAATCTTTAAATGTACACTCTCCCAGAAGAAACAGATGAGAGCAGTAATAAAGATGACATGAGTTCAGAGGTCAGTGGGAGATAAAGGGTCTGACATATAAGAGTGTCCACACTAAACAAAAGACAAATCTTTTTAAAAATGTAGTTTAAAACACACATGCCAATTTCATAGAAAAATTTTTTTTAATCCACAATTTCCAAGAAATGTTTTGTAGAAAGTTCGAAAAATGTAAAAGTAATTTTTAAAATAATAAGGTTTTATTAATATTATTCATTTATAAATATTGGTAAGTTTTTGAGGAGTCATATGACATTTTAAAACAAGAAATGATGTTTTATTAACAAAGTTCGGGAGGAGCAGGTTCAGATAATTAGCACAAGTAGAGAGCATTCAGTTAATCAACTCAACCAAAGACAAGAGGTATAAATACAGCAGGCTTACTTCTGTTCGTTTATCAGCATTAGGCCCTGCCCTACGTTTCCAACATGTCCGAAATCGAGCTCTCGCCGTCCGATGAAAAATCTTACGTCCTCGAGGAATCTTTACTGCAATCCTCTGGCCAAAAGAACGATTATCGTCCGCCTAGAACCACCGCCTATCCCTCTGCGTTATCTCATGGGCGTCAGCCCAAACAAACTGGTCCCAGCATGCTGAGACCTACCCTCGCCACCACGGGCAAAACATCCACGATCTCTTCCCTGTCTTTCTCTACTCCGGCCCATTCAATCATTCCGACCATAAGAAATGGACATTAAGGCCTGTCGAGCACCAAGCTCGCCACTCGGGCAATGCCGTCCTCTTCCCTTGAAAGAACAGGCCTTTCCTCCAGCAGGCCATGCCGCAGATTCAGTTTCGGCCAACTCCCACTCTCAACCCCCGCTGGCTCAAAACCATAAGAGCACAGCTCAAATCTTTGTTTTCTGCCCTGGTTGAATTTCGCTTCAGGCTTCAGTCGCTAAACCACGAGCACAGTTTATGCTATCTGAATACTCATTTCGATCGGAGGAAAAGAGTTTTCGTACAAGTGATTTGCCATTCTAAACTAACGCGCTGCCTCCTTGTAGCTTAAACGCACGCGTACAAACAGCAGCTCGCACATTACGCGCAGTCAGATCACACGCACAGTCGCACACAGAATTATTAAGAACTTTTTGTCAGCGCCGTCCTGCGATTTATCAACAAAGTCGATTAGAAACTGAAAGTTATATAGCGTATATGAGTTTCTGTTTTGAAGTAATTTAAACCCAGCTTCGTTATTGTTAAAGAGACGCCGTACAGACTGGTAGGACAAATTCATACACGCATTCATTCTCACTAATGCATTCAAATAAATTCCACTTCATCTATATCTGATTTACAACGAACAGAAATCGGTAAGTAATGTAAAGACTCATAACTGATGAAAATAAACAGTTATGTTGAGGGTTCCTCCTAGTGATGGGAGAAACGAAGCTTTTCGAAACTTTGAATCAATTGACCCAATTGCTTCGCAAAATGATTAACTGTTTCGAAGCGCTCAACGTCACACGCTGGTGACACCTGCTGGCCAGAAGGGTGTAAATGCATCATAAATTCAGCTCAAGCACGCATGAAAAATTTTTTAAAAACCAATTGCAAATGTTTTATTGAAAGTGCAATCTATTAAACGCAATTAACAAAAAAAAAAAAAAAAGGTTTCTAAGCTTCATGATGCAGTTTTTCTAAAGCGCTCATCACTAGTTCCTCCACAGTTTGGAATTTTAATTTGAGTAATTCTTTAATGATCATTTCTCGTTTATTGAACTCGATTGAATAAATTGAAAATGCACATTTTTATTATGCAAACCTCTTTTACCATAAGCGAGTCTCTTTTGAACTTCACTAAATCAATGCGTGTGTGCCACTTAAACCAGCAACAAATAAAAGAACAAACGATCATCTAAATCAGACTACTTTGTTGTTTGATGATGATCCAACATCAAACAATGATTTCAGTATCAAATTGAAGTGTCAGAGGTGAATATGCGCAGGTTATAATGCGTTTTAGGCTTCTCATCACGTAAGCGCATGTTACTCTGCTTTGAGAAAACCAATGAAAAACCAGAGAAAAATAAGAACATTAACAAAAACGTTTAATGATCGATCTCTCAGCCCCGCAGGGTTTCCAATGAGCTCGGGATTCCAATTGTCCAGGATAAAACCACGTGTCCTTCCACGTCCATTGAATTCTGGGCGCTTACTTGGATACAGTTAATTTCCAGGAATCACTGCACAAGGAAATCGGTAGGATATTTCTGGTCGCGCCCACCTTCCTACACAGTCTAAACTTTTCTAACGAAAATTGCTATCTTTGCTCAGCCACTCAAATTTTATGATGTGTTTAATCCTGCAAGTCCGCCTTTTCATCTCACATCTCTTCTCCCTCGCGTTTTTGACTCTAGAAGACGAGCGTCGGCCCGCCAGGCTCCACTCCTCCTTCGCTCAGCTACACACCGCAGCTTTTCCCAGCGCAGCACCCACTAGCGTGAGGTTGCCTCCGCTAGCGGAGCAAGCTCAGCCATCTCAGCCATTCATCCCACTGCCTCTAATCCTCCCCATTTGTCCGTCCACTAGCGACGCAGGCCCAGATAACACTTCCTTCCCCTCCCACTTCCTCTAAGTGACCTACAGCTCCTAGTGTGAGGATGTCTTCGCTAGTGGTGCAGATCCAGTTATCAGTTTCAAAATCTCTTTTTGTCCTTGGCCTACAGCTACAACCATGGACCCTAGCGTAAGCCTGCCTCCACAAACAACCTAGGCCCCAGGAGCCTTCCCCTCCTAACTCTCTTCCCCAGGCTAGATCGTCATTTTCCCTCTTCTCTGCAACACAGATGCCCGTACCACCAAATGCCATTGGTTTGGAACCACCCCCAGTCGTCAGCAACATCAGAAGACAGATTTTATCTGAAATTCAGGCTGCTGGCTCTAAAGGCGGACCCAACCCCAACCTATTCACTTTTCCAGTTATTTGTTCCGCATAGGAGCAGCAACCAAGTCAAGTCAACTTTATTTATATAGCGCTTTTTACAATGCAGATTGTGTCAAAGCAGCTTTACAGTGATAAGAAGAAAATAATTTTGGCTGCACAGCAGCTCTAGAAGAAAATGGTGTCATTGTCCAGCTTAAGTTCAGTATTGATTCATTGTGTTAAAAAAAAAATCATTAGTTATTCATTTAGTTAATTTATCTATACAGCAGCTCTGGAGAAAATTCTCAGCTCTGGTGATGTTCGCATACAATGGTGTCAATGCAGGTGCATCAAAAACATTGTTGAATATCAAGTGTCCCCAACTAAGCAAGCCAGAGGCGACAGCGGCAAGGAACCATAGCTGCCCCAAAAGGCCTCTCCCAGCATCAGATTCAAACACTCGGTCGCTGGTCATCAGAGGCTTTTAAGAACTGTATCCAATCCAATCCAATCACTTCCATATTAAAGAAGCTCAACGATCCCTTACCAGCAAAATTCTTCAGATTCAGCTTGTTCTCTCACCATATCCGCCTCAATTAACACCATCAATCCACAGTCTAGACGGCTGTTTTCTCCAGTCATTCAGTAGCAGCCGTTGACATTAGTAATGACTGGTAAGTGATGCTCTACACTCTTGATGTTAGATGTTTGCCTCACTGATGATTTCTACACACATACGCAAGTTTCCTCCTCTAAACACTTTAACAGCCTATTTATTGGACAGTCTGTTCATAACTGGTAAATCACAACCCTGAAAGGTTACAGGTCGATATCATTTTCAAAACTTAGTGCTAAATCCAGACTGTGAATCAAGCTGACAGACATTAAAGGGATAGATCAGTAAAAATTAAACTGTCATCATTTACTTACAGTCATTTACTCACCTCTCAACCTGTACCTCTTTCTTTCTCCTGCAGAACACAAAAGAAGATTTTTGAAAGAATGTTTCAACTGTTTTTGTCCACACAATGAAAGTCCACAGTGACTTAATAGGTACAGAAAATAACAAACACATTTTTCAAATGATCTTCTTTTGTGTTGGGTGAACAATCCCTTTAAATCAGTGGATCGCAGAAAGTATATCATTGAATTACCAGTCTTTAAATTTGGTTGGATGAACACTGTTACGAACAGAAGAACGAATGCAGCCTTGTCGTACACTCTTACTAATATTAAACCATTGTGTGTTTCTACATTATGTTCAAACGGTTGCTTCACATATATAATCAGGATGAAGTTTCTTCCATTCAAGTAATTCTGATGTTGTTGTCTAATCTTCTGCCAGGAACATCAGTCCAATCTGTTGCTGTCCAGAATCAGGTGGATTGTCTTCAGTCATTCAGTCATTCAGCAGCTGTTGACATCAGTAATGACTGGTAAGTGATGCTCTACACTAACTGATGATTTCTACACACATAGAAAAGTTTCTTCTTTTAAAGGTACATAACAAACACAGTTTCTCATGTTAATCTTGAGTACCTATAGAGTAGTATAGCATCCTTCAAATCTCTGAAAAGTCTTTAGTTTTATCAGATTTATAAAAGAAAGACACACTGTACCGAGTCTTTCCGAAAACAGCCGAGCTCCTGGAGGCGCGCCGTGGGCGAAGCTAAAGAGTGACGAGCACGCGTCAGCTAAACATGTATTTAAACACACAATACACTGTCGCATTATCCCTGGGTAACTTTTGATCCATTATACGTTCGTGTTGTTTACATTATATGCACTTACACGCCGACTGCCAACAAAACAGACATTTGATGCAGTTTTACTCACCACCTGTGGTTCCGACTCATGACCGGGATCTTTTATTGCAGTGACCGCTCCATCTTTCAGTGTCAAACGATCTGTAAATCCAGCGTCGAACTGGGCCTTGTTTATAAAACCATAAGCGCTGATCCTGAGGGCTTGAGCAGCCATGGAAAAACACGAGATATTCTCCATTCATTTTAACCAATAAAAAAGTGATTGCAACTTTCAGACACGACTTTATCCTTATTTTTATAATTTAAGGCAGTTTCTATGGTTATTTTAATAACAAATGTCTTTCCTTCACAACCAAAAACACACTTCTTTGGTGACATTGTTGATTTCGTGGTCGAAAAACAAAGTGATAAATCTTTCTCGAGCAAGACCTGTGCAGTGTTGTCGACGACTTCCATAACACATACAGAGTCATGCTCGAAAAAAACTTTCAGAAACTTGTACGAACACTGAAGGAGTGTATTTTGAAACTTTGGCCATGTTTAGCATGAGAATCCAACTCTTTAACAGTGTAAATAAGTCAGAATGCATGAAATAGCATTAGACCTTTAAACTCTTTAACAACCTGTTCATTGGACAGTCTGTTCATAACTGGTAGATCATCACAGCCTTGAAAATGGGTTGCAGGTCGATTATTATATTCAAAACTGAATCTAGTTTGTAAATCAAAAGCTGAGCACTCTTTAAACTGGCCTTCAGGAAATCAAGCTCACAGACATTAAAGGGACAGTTCAGTCAAAAATGAAAATTTTGTCATCATTGACTCTTCCTCATGTTATTCCAGACCTGTATGTCTTTATTTCTTCTGTGGAACACAAAACTAGATATTCTGAAGAAAGTTTCGACTCTTTGTGTCCATATAATGAAAGTCAGTGGGGTCCAAAACAACCAAAATTAGACCACATTGAGTTTTGTATTTTAGTTTTAGTATGGCTTTAAAGCATGAAGAATGAACTTAATGCATTCTGACAGGTACAAAATATATCTAGAGATTCAGATTTCAAACCCTTTGATTAATTGTGATTAATAATTTTAATCAACTCACTGTTCTAGTTTTGTTTAACATGCACTTTTTGATTATTGATGCACAAAGAACAGTGTCTGTTTATAAGGTTCAGATTACTGATAGTGTTTACCTGTTATAAATAGTAATTGCTGTATTTTAATCATTTACACTGCTCGTCTGTATTTACGTGATCATGTTTAGAAATGAATTATTTCATATTTATCACACGTATATAAAAATGTAAGAAATTATAATATAATTAGCAGCCTTTGCTAATATTAAACTGTGTTACCTTGTTCTGTTTGAACGGTTGATTCCATCAATCCATCGATGACTTCCACACATAATCAGTTTGAATTTTCTTCCATTCATGTAATTTTGTCGTTGTAACAAGACTGATCTTCTGCCAGGAACATGAGATCAATCTGCTGCTGTCCAGAATCAGGTGGTTTGTCTTCGTCTGGCATCTCAGCTGAGACCTGTCCACTATGGGTGACCCTACCAGTACTGAAGTACCAGTGGCGTAGCTCTCAGCATCACTGATGCACACAAGCCCTCACAGCACGTCAAGCTGCAAACCGTGTGAGGGACCCTAACCTACCCTAACCGCATATCAACCAGCCACTCAAAACATCCTAACAACCTCATAGCAACGCACGAAAAAACACTCAGAAGAGTCCAGCAACCGCAAAGCAACACGCTAACAACCGAGCAAAAAACCCTGACAAACACGTCACACAGGAAAC
Organism: Mylopharyngodon piceus; assembly: GCA_039654765.1. NCBI lineage: Eukaryota > Metazoa > Chordata > Actinopteri > Cypriniformes > Xenocyprididae > Mylopharyngodon > Mylopharyngodon piceus. Next base: position 205,913 of record CM077445.1, read on the forward strand.
CACCCAAAACATCCCAATAACCACTTAGCAAAACCACTTAGAACATCCTGGGAACCGCATATCAACGCACTGACAACCACCAAAAACATCCTAACAACCAGACAGCAGTGTGCAAAAGACTTACTCCAGAAAATAAAACTTGCTCATAAAACTATAAACTTACTCTATGACTATATACAGTATTTACATACGTCGGTCCTGCTGTGTGATTCTCCGGGCTCCATGTGACACTGTCATGACTCAGTGTCTGGGCTTCTTTCTTCGGGGTTCCTCCGGCAGGGGCTCTTCACTGATGTCCACGTGGATTCGAGGAGCAGAGCTTCTGCTGGTTGTGGAGAAGCTCTCAGTGATCAGGACGCGTCCATCAGGCTGCTCCGTCTCCACCGGTGAAGGGCACTTGAGTGTCTCCCACAGCCGCTGCTTGATCTTCAGTCCCAGCTCAAGACTGTAGGGACGGCGCCGACCGCAGCGTGTCTTCATCATGGGCTCCACCACAGAGCCGTAGATGTCCTGGTAGCCCTGCACGCTGCAGCCGTGGATGGAGACAGGCTCTTCCTGCTGACACACGTCCACTGAAGAGACTGAGGCTGCTGGACGGATGTCAGGAAGGACAGCAGCGTTCTTCAGGTAGCGCTCCTCCAAACCTGTGGGTCTTTGAGCTTTCCCAGAGATACAGCTGTAAGTGTGATCTAACCTGATTACAGCTGCCAGCTGTGAAAGCTCACAGGGGTCCGGACTGGAAGAGACGCCCTCCACCAAGAATCCCCTCAGGTGTGTGGGAAGAGCCCTGGTTCTTCTCTGGCGACGCTGCTTCATGATGATGGCTGGAGAAACACTTTCCAAACTGGACAACGTGATGAAACTTACCAAATTGTAGAGTTGTAAAGAGCTTGTGGCACGTGTGATCAGGCTTCAAGGATTTAGTTGTTTTGATTTCAAATATCAACAGTAAGTCCATTAGAGCAGCAGGAGCTCTACGTTACATGTACTGTATGCTTCTATATTACCATGATCTTCTTCATTCACAGTTACACAGCATATCCTACATACAGTACTGTAGATACGTTCGTTATATTTGCTTTAACTGCCTTTTCCCATTTAATAAACTTGCCTGTCCAGTTTAAATGCAAAATGATAAAGAAAAACAAAAGCCCAAAATTATCTCTGTTATAATTCTCCTACAGTTCACAAATACAATTGCTTTTGTTACATGTAGAATTTTAAGTTTATTGTCCAAAACCAAATAAAGGAGATTTGATTTTTAACAATAGCTTATTAAGCTTTAAAAACAGACCTGCTATGAGCTACAAGGTTTTAATAGATGGTATATGGCTTTATCAAAGCCGTCAATCAACATTATTTCTTTCAAACTACTTAAATATTTGTATACAGGTGCATATTTTGCAATATGCATAAATTATATACCTTTAAATGGGGCACTATTTGAAGGGACAGCCATTTGTAGTGGTCTCCCAAACTATAGTGAACATATTGAGTGCACTCGTTCCATCCCATAATGCACCACAATAACAAGTGTACAACTGCGCTGCGTTCGAAATTGAATACTTACCTACTATGCAGTATGCGAAAAACAGTAGGCCAAAATATTACACCCACGTCCGAATACATAGTAGGCCTATTCGAAAAACAGTAGGCAAAATCTCCCCCTATACCCTTAATGTCACGGGATCACCAGGCTCCACCTACACCCAGCCACAACAATCTCAATCACCGGAGTATTAATCACCACCACCTGTCACCAGTTTCACCTGCACCAGTTAAAAGGACTCACTGCGCACACACACTGTCTAGTCTAGTCTCAGACTCACCTCATGTCCTCCTGATTCGTCACTCACCTGAAGTCTCCTTACCTGTTGTTCATCTCCTTACCTGTTGTTCATCTCCTGTTGTTCATCTCCCAAGTCTCCAGTTTCCTCGTCTCCTGTGTCCAGTTCTGTTGTGTTCAAACTACAAACAAAGAAAGGAAAGTGCTCAATCTATATTCATCAGTGACTGTTAAATGTGTGTGTGTGTGTGTGTGTGGCCATAGACATAATAAATACATAGTATAAATAAATAGTTACTATTGGCCGCTGGATCGTAGGTCAACGGCGCCGCCATATTGTGCGGGGCAACGTTTCCATAATGCTCATAACTGGAATTGAGAAAAATGCCTGCTTCGTGTGCTGCTTGGGGTTGTACAAATCACCGCACAATTGAAAACGGGTCTCGGCGAATGACCTTTCACAGGTAAGACTGAACATTTGTTTCTGGTTTGGTCATTATAGAATTATATTGATAGTAGTTGGCCACCGGAGTCAGTCAGACTAAAATAACAATGTCGCTAGTTAGCTGTGAAAGTTGAGATGTGAGTTTACATGATTTTTATTATAGTTTTAGCTTATATTACATCCTATTTTATTAACTAAATTTCCTGAAATTTAAATATGCATCTTTATTTTCTTAAAACCGACTTTTATGACAAGTAGGGCAGACCAGGGGCAATTGTAACAAATTTGGGTCATGTCGTCATTACTCAAAAACCTTTTGAAATATTTGGATACAATTTTTATGTCAGTAACTTGTATCTGTGTTCTGCTTGTTAACAGTCACCAAATGTTTTTACAAGCAATGTTAGAGTCACAATATTGATTGAAACATTAGAAGTCAAATGTTACATCTGCCACATGCGGGGGCAATTGTAACAACACATGTAATACCTTCATATAAATACCAATGACCACAATAAACTCCAGAGAATATGGATATAGTTAAAACTATTTAATATCCACTACGTCCATATTATCCAGAACAATTAACTCCCTTTGCTGTTTTCCTTGGTCTGAACCTAGGCATGCTGTGAACAGAGAGTGTACAGGGCCTACTCCGTAAAATGGATCCCCAGACTGAGAGGCAAAAACACTTTTCTTAAATTATTGGAATCTATTTTGATGTCCTTACTAAGCTGGACACTATTTTGATGGTGTCTGGGGCAATTGTAATGCAGTGTTACAATTGCCCGTGACAAGCTGCCCTAGAAACAACGAAGCTAATGTTTGACAAAGATATCAAATGTTAGACTCCAGAATGGTCATCAAAACAAGACAGATTTAATTTCATAGACATTAATGGTTAAGACAGTATGAGGAAAATACTGCAGATGAAAAAAAAAATTACTTTTATACCTCAAAAATGAGTCTTTGTAGAAAAACTTTACCAAGTATGATTTAGAAGCTTGTCCTTTGGCATGCAGAGAGGGATCTCCACAGAGCACATGCGAAATGAGTTTCATGGTTCTGTCTCGTTTCTGATTGGTGTAAATTGAGATGTTACATTTGCCCCCGGTCTCCCCTACTTGTTTCGGCTAGGTGACTGACATTTTGTGAATCTTACTGTAATGTTAGTTGGCTAGCTAACTTTTCTCACACATTGAAGGTTTCCCAAAGACAAAGAGTTGAGGAGACATTGGGAAGTAGCTATAAGAAGGGAAGGTTTTTCCTCAAGCGAGTTCTCTGTGCTATGCAGTGAGCACTTCAAGCCGGAGGACAGGTCAGACTGTCAGGATTAGGGATGGAGCTAAACCACCGGTCTTCAGTTTCCCGACTCATCTACAAAGAGTAGGTTTATCATCACTAGATTATTTCATAGTTTGCCATTAAATGGTGATTTGTTTATATTTTTATTTCCTTTTTAGCCCGTTGCAACCAGGGCTACACAAGCCTCAAGGAAAGCTGAGGAGAGCCTGTCAGTGCACTGTTCTCACCATTTCCAAGAGACTGATCCTCCTCCGCCTAATGCTGTGAGTATTTGTTCTAGCTAAAACCAGAACAGCTGTGAGCATTATGGCCCTGGTCATATTCAAACATCTCTGTCTCTCACCCAAAATGAAATGTTGATGAAGACAAATAGAAAATTTGTCATAATTTACTCCCTCTAATAATTACATCACAGATGAGTATGACTTTCATTGTTTATCTGAACTCAACTGGAGATTGCGTGTGTGCTTGCGTGTGTGCTTGCGTGTGTGCGTCAGTCAGGGAAGCATATTCAACACCAGCATGTTTAAGAATGCAAGCCAGCAAGTAGAACGTTGTACTAACTATTCACCAACCAGCTGTGTCATGTTATCTAATCATTACTCAAAACATTTTCAAATGACAATTATTTGGCTACATCTATTAAACCTTTGACAAGTACGATCACAGCAAAAAATCACGATTCATCCAGAATCACAAATTTATCCAGAATTGTGCAGCTCTAGTTCACCCAAAAACGAAACTGTGCTGGTAGTCACCATCAGGCAAGATGTATATGACTTTTTTGGATGGCCTTAAGGTGAATACATTATCAGCAAATTTTCATTTTTCGGTGAACTATTCCTTAAGTAAGTGTGTGTGTGTGTGTGGTTTTTAGGGGGATGGAATAACAATCCTACTGCAGGTCAGTTTCAGGGCATTTTCCGGCGTCTCATGGTCCGGTGCGGTGTCTCTCCAAGCACTTAAGGGAACGTGGCACCACAGGATGAGTCCATGTCGCTATCAGCTGTTGAAATGTCATGTCTAGCAGTAGACGAGTCTAAGGAGCTTCCATCCCCTTTTGTGAACGTTTCTGAACTTGTGTGTGACCACAGCTACACGCTTTGGTAGCCTTGTGGACAATGCCCTTGTGTACATTTCCGGTTTTGTGGTGCGTCAGATTTTGAGAAAGCTTCCCTGTGGTGTGTACCATGCTAGCTTGGTGGCAGATGCTGTACCTGGTTCATTTGACCAGAACTACCACTTACTTACTGTAAAAAAACAATGGAGGGCTGATGATTCCTTCTGAAGCTAGGCGTCCAATATGGCGGATGCGTTGACGTATCGCAGCAATGTTCCAAAGCGGCCAATAGGGCGTCTATGTATTTATTATGTCTATGGCTCAGATGAGAAGATCTTGGTGCTGTGCAATATCCTTTCAGGCATATTTTATGATCATCATGACAAAAGGGTAGTTGACAAATGGGCAGTAAAAATGCATTTTTTGTAAAACACCATTTTTGAAGAAAAATACACATAGTTAATAACAGTGTGAATAACATTATTATGTTTTTTTTTTTTTTTAATAAATATGAGACTTTGCTGTCATCTTTTCAAAACTGAAAATGATACCATTTTAGGATGAGTGATGATTATGTCTGCTGTAATACTCAACTGTTCTTTTAAGATATTTTGAGATAAAAACAAATCTGTGGTACTTTTATGTTTGTGTCACACCATTATGTCGCACTAAAGGTCAGAAATGGTAGTAGTTGCATTAAAGAGAGTGAGGGGTATTACATTAAAGTATTTTTATTTAACTCTGAAAGAAATAACATTCTGAGTGGATCCATGTTAATTTTCTCTCTACTTCCATGTCCTCTCCCTTCCACTCATTTCTCTCCCTCAATTATGTCTCAAAAACAAAGTATCACATTTTATACTTATTTTTATGACACTATAACAGTACAAATTTTCTGCAGAACAGAAAAAAAATGTTATTCAATGTAATTATTGCATTTAAGAACACTGAAAATGATCAAAAAATGAATAAAAAGGAGTTGAACAAATCTTATTTAATTATTTAAAATGCTTCTTAAAGAGATCTTGTCCTCTTGTGTGACAGTATAGGTGACACCATAGGATGTTTCAGCCTTTTGAGTCCGTTAATGACCTTGCTATTCATAGCTAACCTGTCATTAGCAGTTAGCAAGAGACATTTGCATAATTTTCCATGATTATGTAGTTTAACATACATTTTTAATTAAAAAAAATATAATTTAGGGGTGTCACAAAGGACAACAAAACTTAACACTTTTATAGTGGTTGCAAAAAAAGTTAAATATTTGAACAATTCGGAGACAAAAACTAACCATGTGCACGTCACGGGCTTCACAGGGTGCTTCAGTTACATGACCTTGAATGGGGTCCTACAAATAATTAAATTTGTCCGTGGAATTACCCGATTTAATATCAGGATATGGTGTCACACCGGAGTTTTCAATGACAAAGTGTGTCAAGATCCTACGCTTTTAGAAATCTATTTATGAAAAAAATGATTGCGATTTACTAAAACAGACACTTGTAAAATTATGGCTGAGGTATTTATTAACATTTTTATGCTTTTCTTTTTAATTTATAAAAGTTGTAATTTATTGAGACAGTCACACCATAGGACAACTTTGAGATTTGGCTCAAAAAATTAAAAAAATCTAATAACAAAGCAGTTTTTATAACAAGAGGTCCATGTAAAATAAAGACATGTTTAACCATTTACTGCATTTTAAATGACAATACTAATTATATTCGTTTTTGTCTTGTGTGACAGTGAATATGCCATGTCACGTGACATCAACAACCCATAATTCTTTTTATGAAAGCAACTGTGGGAAATATTACACTTATGACAGGGAGAGAGAGAGAGAGAGAGAGAGAGAGAGAGAGAGAGATCAATATACAATACACAATACAAAATACATGAATTTTGTCTCGTGATTTCCCTATTGTCTTCTAAATAAAGACCAGGAAATGATATTACTCATCATTACTGTAGATTTTTTTTTTATTTCCTCCTTTGTCTGTGAAAGCATATTGTAGTGTTACTTACAGATACCAAACAGAAATGTTTGCCAATGCCAATAAAGATGTAATGTCTTGTGTATTTAAACAAAAATACAATTAAAGGTCTAACATAATATGATTTCAATATTGCCCTAATCAGACCAATACAGATAATTAAAATAATAAGGCTGGGACGACACACTTATCTCCTGATACTGACACTATCACGATACAAAGAGATGTGTTTTTTTTTTTTTTTTTTTTAAAAGTACTGTCATTCAATATTGCAGTGTATTGTCATTTTTGTTTGCTTTAACACTAGACCATGGGAAAATTTTGAATCATACACTTGTACGGACTGGATATGATGTAGATGATGAGTCATGTTTACAAAATTTATCATAACTCCCTGGGTTTTATTTCAGGAGCATCAATATCATATTACAAAATGCAGTGAAATGGACTTCACTGCATATAAGAGTGATAATAAAACGTACAATAGAATTAGATTTGGGTAGTGTGACCAAAAATCTGCAGATTTTAAGTATATGGAAGTAGGCTGTTTGTTTCTTTGTATGACTGGCTTATTTTACTGTCAGAATTACGTAAAAACACTGAAGGCTTTAATTATATAAACAGACTGTTTCATGCTACCTGGCAAGCTAGCTATTTGTTGTAGTGTTGTATAGGCAGTCAGCACTGTGATTGACATCAGTAATGAAATCTTTTGAATTCACGCTGAACTGCTTTTGGGGGAAAAAAATCACGCATCTACCCTGTATTGGATTTAATCCAGTATGTCATCACGCTACAGGCTGCAGCAAGGACAGTCTCGCTTTGTTAGTGACTTCAGTGCATGTTACATTATTATGCCAGTAGGTGGCGACAAGTGACTAAATGAAGCCAATGCATTTCGATCACCCCCTGGTGGCTCGCTGCAGTATAGGTCATAAACCCCGCCCTCTCCATGTAATACTTCAAATAACTTTTTTCTAAAGTTTCTGTCATTTTAGGTATCATGCAGACGTACACCGATCAGGCATAACATAATGAGCACTGACAGGTGAAGTGAATAACACTGATTATCTCTTCATCACGGCACCTGTTAGTGGGTGGGATATAATAGGCAGCAAGTGAACATTTTGTCCTCAAAGTTGATGTGTTAGAAGCAGGAAAAATGGGCAAGCGTAAGGATTTAAGAGAGTGTAACAAGGGCCAAATTGTGATGGCTAGATGACTGGGTCAGAACATCTCCAAAACTGCAGCTCTTGTGGGGTGTTCCCGGTCTGCAGTGGTCAGTATCTATCAAAAGTGGTCCAAGGAAGGAACAGTGGTGAACCGGTGACAGGGTCATGGGCCGCCAAGGCTCATTGAGTCACGTGGGGAGCAAAGGCTGGCCCGTGTGGTCCGATCCAACAGATGAGCTCCTGTAGCTCAAATTGCTCAAGAAGTTAATGCTGGTTCTGATAGAAAGGTGTCAGAATACACAGTGCATCACAGTTTGTTGTGTATGGGGCTGCATAGCCGCAGACCAGTCAGGGTGCCCATGCTGACCCCTGTCCACTGCCGAAAGCGCCAACAGTGGGCAGAACTGGACCACGGAGCAATGGAAGAAGGTGGCCTGGTCTGATGAATCATGTTTTCTTTTACATCACGTGGATGGCCGGGTGCATGTGCGTTGCTTACCTGGGGAACACATGGCACCAGGATGCACTATGGGAAGAAGGCAAGCCGACGGAGGCAGTGTGATACTTTGGGCAATGTTCAGCTGGGAAACCTTGGGTCCTGCCATCCATGTGGATGTTACTTAGGGTTAGGGTTAGGGTACCACCTACCTAAGCATTGTTGCAGACCATGTACACCCTTTCATGGAAACGGTATTCCCTGGTGGCTGTGGCCTCTTTCAGCAGGATAATGCTCCCTGCCACAAAGCAAAAATGGTTCAGGAATGGTTTGAGGAGCACAACAACGAGTTTAAGGTGTTGACTTGGCCTCCAAATTCCCCAGATCTCAATCCAAGGCCCCACGTCGCAACCTACAAGACTTAAAGGATCTGGTGCTAACATCTTGGTGACAGCGCACCTTCAGGGGTCTAGTGGAGTCCATGCCTCGACGGATCAGGGCTGTTTTGGCTGCAAAAGGGGGGCCAACACAATATTAGGAAGGTGGTCAAAATGTTATGCCTGATCGGTGTATGTTCCAGTGTCTGTTTTTCCACTACGTTTGGTTTTATTTGGTTATTTGATGCTATAAAACAGGGTCTGACATCATGATTGACAGCTGTGCTTGCCTTGTAAAGTGTGGACGGGACCTTGATACCGTGGCTCCATTGCTGCGCAGACTCAGGCTCCGAACGATGTCATCAGCAATGACCGTTTCTGGGATATTTTGGCTTCATATTTCTACAGTGGAAGGAAGCGAAGACGTGCTTTCCATCCTTTTTACAGTCTATGGTCGTGTCTTTATGAGCGAGTCATTCAAGTGACCCTTTATAGATGTAACAACTGCGGTCT